>JAPYZN010001675.1:0-30906 GCA_030522865.1 Psyttalia lounsburyi | reverse complement strand
CGCCCCCATCACCCAATACCCTCGGCCCCAAAATATTAAGGAACTCCAGCGTTTCCTGGGAATGGTCGGCTGGTATTCCCGATTCCTCCCTTCCCTCGCAAAGGATAAGGCCCCCCTCCTAGGACTACTCCACAAAGACCGGACCTCGCACTGGACTGACGACCACACGACCGCCTTCGAGACCCTGAAACGTTCGATTTCCTCCACCCCCGTACTGGCCCGCCCTGATTTCTCAAAGCCCAGTATTACTTCCCTCTTTCAAAAGTTATTCTCCTGTACTGCCCCGTCTATGTCCACGGCAACTGTTTGACTTCCTGGGGAATCTGAGATATTCAACTGATACCCGATAAAATTGACTTCACTCATTTCCCTTCCCTACTCAGTCACTGCAACAGACCGAATAATCACAGAATGTTTCTCAATTACTTAACAGATAGTGGACGGCATGGTCGAAGGCGAGACAATGGATGTTAAGAATCAGGAGAGTCCCAGTGGCTCGAACCTGAAGAAACCAGAAGAGAAAATGGACTCAGAGGAGTTGAAAAAACGTCCCAGGGAGGATGCAACAGACGAAGAAGAGCAGGAGGTGCCGACCAAGAAAGCGAAGAAGGAAGTGACTCCGGAGAAAGAAAGCGATGGTGAGAAGAAAGCTAACGGGACCTCTGATGAAGTTGAGAGCAAGGGAAAAGAATCAGAGGCCGCCCGAGAACAAAAAGACGACGATTCTTCTGATTCTGGAGCACAGGAGAGTGAAGCATCCCCAGAAAAAACGGAGAAAGAGCAGGAAAATTCGTCAGACGATCTCGGGTCTCCAGCTAATACAAAGTCAGTGAAATCAAAATCGACAGAGCCGGAGGTGGTGAATGGATTGGAAATGTCCGTTGAGTGTGCCAGTGACAAGGAAGACACGAGTTCTGAGAGTGAGAACGAGAAGGAATCCAAGCCTAGACCTAAGACGATCATTGTCAAAGCTAAGCCCAATGATTCGGAGTTGGAAGTGAGTGGCTCAGAGGATGAGAAAAAAAACGACAAGCCTGTTGAGAGGGAGGATAAAGACGAGGAGAAGGAGGCGAAGGAGTCAGCAAAGTCCAAGGGTAAGAAGCCGTTGAAGGGGAAGGCGAAGGATGCAGAGTCGGGGGAGCATTCGGAGGCTGAGTCTGAGGAAGAAAAATCCTCGAAACCTTCCAATAAGACTGGCAAACGCGGACGACCCAAGAAAACATCTGCCAAACCTGCTGCAGATGATAAGAAGAAACGCGGGCGGGCTAAGAAGAAGACCGAGGAATCTGACGATGAGAAGGAGGAGGAAGAGGAGGAGGAGGAGTCAGAAAAGCCTGCAAAATCAGCTAAAAATGCGGGTAAGAAAAAGGATAAAGCCGATGAGAGCGACGACTCCAAGAAGTCAGGGACTGAAGGGAGTGATGATGATTCGGAAGATGACAAGGCGGATTCAGATGATAAGGGAAAGAAGAAGTCAAAGAGGAAGAATGAGGTACTGTATAATTTGTCTCATCGTTGATTACTTAAGGGAACGGTGTAATAATTTATCACCTGGAAATCTCCGTCGTGAAATACTGATCAAATCGTGAGCAGACATAATTCCCGACTTGCAGAAATCATGCACGGACGTCGGAAATTAGGTTTGCTTATGATTTGATCATTATTTTTCTTGTAATTAGTCACGGGAATGTTGCGGTTACGAACTATTACACCCGGGCCTTAATTCATTGATTTATCAAGTAGAATTAATTCGTGAATCTGTTTCTTATTGTCCATTTTCTATTAATTCTTTTTGTATATTGAGAGAGAAAGAAAACATTTTTTAACGAGTTTGTAATTATAAAACTACAATTAAAAATGCAAAGACAATGAGGTGAAACATTTTTAGTGCAAAAAACACTTTATTTATTGAAGGCAAACTTATTATTCAAATCAAACTGGTTTGTGAGAATGTTTGGTGTCTCTTTTCAGTGTCGACAATGGCAAAGTTGAAGGTTAACCACTAGAAAATCTCATTAATATTCAATTTTTCAATCCACCAATAGATTCAATTGAATTTTTCCAGCCACCGGAGAAAAATCCTAAGATAAAATCACTGAAAAAGTACTTGGCTGCAGCGGGAATACGAGTGAAATCGTGGGATGAACTCTGGGCTGGCTGCAAATCCGTCAATGCGCGTGCCAATCGCATCAAAGAATTGCTGGAGAAGCACGGAGTCACCGGGAGGCCAACTTTGGAAAAATGTAAGAAGGCCAGGGCCGAAATGGAGCGCGCCAAAGAAGTGGAGGAGCTGGATGCCGGGAACATTCTCGCTGGAGGTTTGTATATTTCAATCATACATTCAACTATGAGGAAAATTAATGGGAGATTACTTCCGTTTTCATATGATTACCGGTACTAATAAATTCCGAATGTACTTCCGAATGAACCTATTCCAAATCATATTATTCGATACACTCAATTAAAATAATTAGTATTTCCTCTTTGAGCGATTGAGTTAGATTTTTTATGAAAAATCTTGTGCGAATTCAATGGATTTTCTTTAAAAAATCGAAGTTATAGATTAAAAAAATTAATACATTTTCATTTTTATCGGTAGATACGGCTCAACAACATCCCCTTTTGAGAAAACACTCAATTGCCTCAATTCGCTAGTGAACAATTAGTAGAAACTTAATTTATTCACTCTAATGAATCGAGTGGAGAAATCCAAACCTTAAAAGTCAACTTTTGTAAAGCTAACTCTGGCATTTAGAAGCAAATGGAGGGATTATAAACATGATCACTCATAATGAATTTCCGTTTCAGGGCGTGTGACTCGTTCAAGGACAGCCAAAACCCCACGAAAACGTAGTCCCACGCCGCAGTCGTCGTCGCCGTCAGTCACACCGGATAAAGAGGTTCGCAAAAGAATCAAGAATGTCGTCGACAGTGACTCAGAGTGAGATAGCGCGAGCGTTTTTCTCGCTCGACATTAAAAAGTAAGGAATACTCCTCATATGTGTCCACCATTTAGTCAGTAAGATTGCTAGAGTAATTTATATAATTTCAGTAGCGAAGTGGTAATAAATGCCTGCCAAAAATTACACATATTTTGTTAACTATGCATTTATTTTACAAAACAAGTCCTAACAGAGAAAAATATCGGACAATATTTTTTTTTTTTTTGCAGTAAGGAAAAATTCTTGGCAACGAGTACTTTCATATTATTTACTAAAATTAAGCATTATCAGCTTCATTGCATATTTAGCAAGAATATTGTATTAGAAATTACCATTTCACTACTGAATTTGTTTCTCGTTCCTTTCGTTTAAAAATAGAATAAATACCGGGCGTTGAATATTGAAAAATATATTTTTCGTATCTCTGAATGATAAATGAGAGTAGTCTATTTCTCATAAAATATTTGTGTTTAAATGTTGCTAAACTAAATGAATGTTTAACATTACAATGACTGGATACTCTTTGTAAATTGTTTTGAACGTTGATGATAAAATAAAAGTACTTTATTCTATAATAATCATGTATCAGTACAAAACACTAGAAAAGTGGTATTGAATGATTTTCTTTTCTACATTTTATTTAAAAATGTTGTGATGCACTCTCTACTGCAGAATGGTTTGTTCTCTTTTATGGCCATTCTGCCATTTAGAAGACTTTTTTTGCAATTGGCACAGCAGAAGCACTCCTCGGAAGCGTGGAAATCTAGATTTTTCACAGCAACGCCCTGTTGATCAGCAGCGATAATTCTCTGACAAGCGGAACAGGTTTTTGCGTAAGTCTTTTGGTAACATGGAAGACACAGTGGTCGATCACTCTCGGAGATATATTGCTTTCCAGCGAGAGGCTCGTCGCAGTCCCAGCAGCAGAAATGTTTGACATGGTAATTGTGACCCTCTGCTATCGTATATTCTCTCACGAAGATCAACTGAAAAAAATATTTGTGATGATGTGAATTAATTATTACTAACCACAACAGAACCTGAATCGATTTATTTTTAAAACTGCAACAATTAGTAATTGAAGAGTTAGAATTTGCTTAATTTGAGAACCTGAATCATCTTGATTACGAAAACTCTGAGGGTTTTTACCTCCAGAACCCGAAGATTCTAATGGACACTAGAATTTTAGATAATTACAATGTTTACTCTGATTTTTAGGGATAATTGTTCCAAAACAAATGAAAAATTCATTAATCTTGAGAATCTTATCAGGTCCAAGACATTCCTCAAAAACCAATGACCAATGAATTTCATAAATTTCCCTCTATCTCTCCCAAATTCCCCAGAACTCACCTCGTCACAGGCAAAACATCTAGGTATCTCCAAAAGCCCAGCAAAATCTCTCCCACAGTACAATTTCCCCTTATGATAGAAGTAGACGAGATCAACGAGAAGTTCGTCACAGACTGAGCAGACAAAACATCCCGGATGCCAAGCTGCATCCTTGGCCTGTTCAGCAGTTACAATGACATCGCCCAGAACAATGTCTTCTGTACACTGATAACACTTCTGCTTCGGTGGGTAAATCCTCATATTTTCCAGCTCCGAACCCAACCGATTGACCGCAGGATTCTCCATCATTCTGACAATTCCAACTGCTCCCTCAGGAAATACTGGATTCTGTTGACTCACTGAGTGAATAATACTCGGATTGGCTCCCCCATAGGCGAGCAATTGTGAGGCCACAGGTTTTGTGCCACTATCAGGAGCTCTGGCATCCCCTCTCGGAGTAGTTGCACCCTCTAACCCCTTGGACTTCATGGGAATTTGACATTGAACATCAGCTGAGTCCTCCTTCTCTCCATATTTGGAAGACAATTTTTCCCGGATGTAGGACAATCCCTTCTCATCTAAGGTACTGGCAACTATGTCATTCGAGTGTATTGAACTTGGAGGTAAGAGTGCCTCTGACAACATCTGATCCGCCAACGCCGAGCTATCCTCTCGTGATGATGGCTGTCCACTCAATTTGTCCAATTTCTTAGCCCATTGGTGGGATCTCAGTGGTTTGTTGTCATTCACGGCGTGATCTAACCTCAAACCTCCAGTTCTCTGATACTGCGATTGATATGGAAGACTGTTTGTGACTCCAGGCGTCTCAGTATACAAATTAGATTGAGCAAAATGTAGTGCTGCATTCATCGGACCATTGCCCAGGCTTGAATGTGCAGCTGTACCTGCGGGAATTCCTTCGTTTTGAGAGTCAAGAGGAGCCGGAGGGAAGGTTTTGGTCTGTGGAATCCCATTGACAGCTGAGAAATTCATTCCGGGAGCCTGAATTCCAGGTACAGCTGTGGATTGTGCCAATTGCTGGTCTGCTTTAACATCTCCAAAAATGTGATGGTATCTCCCTGGCCTTGAAGCCTCGCTGGAGATCTGATCGAAGGCAGGATTCACCAGGAATTCACGTTTGCTTGATGCTGGAGCTGGACCACTAGCTATGGGGCTCCTGTCTCGGGATGAATGCACTCTTTGACAATTATTTGGGCCAAAATTACTTGAATTCATGTCTTGAGGTCCAGCCAGAGCTGGAGGACATGTTTCATCCTGGGGAATTCGACTGACAGTTGAATAATTGATGACAGGCCTTTCAATGTCCGATTCAGCTGAGTCTGAGGGACAGATTTGGCCTTGTGGAGTACTACTGACAGTCGAGAAATTCATTGCAGGATTTCGAAGTCCAGGAACAGCCGTTGACTGGCCCAATTGCTGATCGGTTTTAACGTCTGCCAAGATGTGATGGTATCTCCCTAGCCTTGAAGCCTCGCTGGAGATCTGGTCGAAGGCAGGATTCGTCAGGAATTCACGTTTACTCAATGCCGGAGTTGGTTCACCAGTGATTGGGCTTCTGTCTCGAGAAAATGGCGAGCTCTGATCGTATTTTTTCGGTACAAAACTGCTGGGGGTCCGCAGGTTTGGAGAATTTCCGTGAATTGGCGTGGGTTTGTGCTTGGGACTGAAGCATTCAGACGCATTGGCAGGTGTCATCAGGGCACGATCAAATGGTCGAGCTGTCACGAACTTCGAGACTCTTCCTTGCCCCACGTATTTCTTCAAATTCTCCAAGTACTTCTCAAATTGCTTCCTCTCAGAGTCCGTTAGTTCGTCGCACACTTTGTGATCAATGTCGTGGAGAGGGAGTTGCTTCTGCAGCTGTTGTTTTCGCAGGGCAGCACCCGCTGTTCCCTTTATTGGCAATTTATCCTCGGGCAAGGCCTTCATGTAATCGATTGCCAGCTCTTTAGATGCGTCGGGTGGCGCCCACTCGTACATCTCTTCGTTCGATTGTCTCTTCAGGATTATTGATTTTTTCTTTGGGACTCCACTTGGACCGAAGAGTAAATCAAACTGGGGGAAGTCCTCGTCTGGCACGTCGTGATCGTCTCGGCTGCATTTGCAATTCTTGCAGATCTTCCGCCAGAAATGGAGATCCAAGCCGGGACAAGACACTGTACATTTTATGCAAGGAGCACCGGCGCCTACTTCGTGGGCCAAACGCGGCTGAAAGGGTGGGGATGAGACCAATTAATGAGGTTTTATTGACAGGAATACGAGTTATTATTTTAATTATCCTAGGGGCCAAAAATGCCTCCGCCCATCTACGATTACAGACTTCAAACGTTTTTTTTAATCCAAAATTCAACTCGACCAAATACTCATAAAATACCCCCCGTAAAAGTCGAACTTTTAAATTACGTCATTGGTAATTGTACCTGTCACATTGCACAATGTGTAATTCAATGAATTTCAGTTTGTCAGGAGTCAGAATGTCGATTATGTAATTAGAATGTGAGGCTTTGAATTTTTGTAAGCAAGATATGATAAATATCAAATGAGCGCACCTAATTTTTTTTAAGGCCCCCCGCCCAACTTTATTTACATTGTTTTTGGTTTAATGTTTTAATTTACAACGGCTTTTGTTTGGCAACTTATGTTTTGTAATAAATAGATCCCCAAGAATTATGAATACATATTTGGAAAAAAAAGTAGAGAAAATTAGGAACACTTTCGAAGAGTGTTTTTGAGAAATAAGTGAGTAAGGATAAAATGAAAAATGTTAAATAAGTGGGAGGAACAATTGAAAACATGGGCCACGTGAAGTGACAGACGATTGGCATCGCAATTTTTCGTCAAGTTCTGTGCCCCAAGTGCTTCTTATTCCAGCTTAAAAAAAAGCTTTAAAAATGTAGACAATTTTTTACATTTTTTTTAAAGAGTTTTTTTGCAAATTAATGCTCTATTTCCAGAGGATTGGATGATTTCGCGTTTCAGCCTCTCTCCCCCCAGGTTGACGTCGGTTGGGCGCTAATTGCCATGGTAATTAGCCATTTTTTATTGTACCCTCTACTCACTTATTACTCAATATTTCTGAAAAATGATCGTTGAAAATGTTCCGAATTTTCTCTAATTTTTTTCATTTATATATTTACAATTCTTGGGGATCTATTTATTACCAAAAATGAGTTTCTAAATAAACGCCTTTGTAGACAAAGAATTCAAAACAAAAATAACCTAGATAACGTTCGTCTGGGAGTGCACTCGGGTCTTAATTTGTTAATTGATATTGAACTGATGAAGCTCAATATCTTCAAATGGAAGAAAGAAAATTCCAAACATGGAAAATTCAAGCGCAGTCTTTCTTTACAAAATATTTACCTATTTTATTGGAAATAATCAACAATTTAAGAGTGTTCTTTTCAAAAGAAATTATCATAAAAATTTCTGATAGTTAATTCCTCGTTATCATTTTCTTTGTTATTTTTGTGCCACTTTCTTTAATGAGCGGAAAACCTATTAAACAAATGGATTCGATTGTTTCGACTATTCGGTACTTCCAATTGAATGTTTTCGTGCGTGCGTTTTCCCCAATTATTCAGCAGAATGTGCGGAGGAATTTATAGAATTTTTTAATAAAAGATTAATAGAATACGCTAAATTGTAGACGCAATTTTGTTCGTGTACGGCTGAGGCACCAGAAGCCGGTGTTTTTCCCTAAACTGAATCCCATCGGTTCGACTGCAAAACGATTCCCCCTATTTAGTCTTAACGCCGCTCAAGGTGACAAATTAAAATAATCCTTTCCGGGAAGATGACGTGATACATCCACAATTGCATATTTTTCCTGATTCCGGAGACCTATCTCCATATTCTCCATTGCTTATAGCCAAAGCGTAGTCGCCATTGATGAGATCCAATGAATCTCCTGATAAATTTGATCAATCAGAAAAAAGCACCAACTTACCTTACGTTTGCGATTCTCCAGCTCCAGTAGCCACTTGGGACGATGGGCCTCCTGCTCCGTCTGCGTATTGTGCCCCATCGCAATTACCAACAGCTTCCCATCAATTTCCAGGTGCTTAAATTGAACAAGTAAAGTTGTTAAATCCCGAGGAAAATAAACTCGCGTTGATTGGTGTCATCCACTCACTTTCAATTCATTCAAAGTGACTATCCCGAAGGGAGTACAACTGCTGACTGCTTAGAGCACTCGTTTCCTCTCTCTTCCAGTATGACTTACCGTCTGAGTCACTGTCCCCCCACTTTCATCTGTTGAGTCAGACTAAATATCCCCATGTGTGGGTAATATAAGCACGTAATTCAATCGGTTTACACACATTTTTTTGCGAGCCAATGTCAATGCACTCGTGGAATGTGCCTGATATCGACGGTATTTACGAAAATTACGGTTAACAATTTCATTAAAGCATCGAACGCCCCAGGTCACTCGCGTATTTTGTGTAATTCCTCGAACTAAAGGTACAAAGGACCATGTGCCGAGCGGCGAAGGGGGCCCCTCCTTCAATGCAAGGAATATAGGAAAATAGAGACAGATGAAGACAGAGGAAGGGAGACGTAGACTCCCCCCCTTCCAAAAGCCCCGCAGAGGCCAGTTGCCTCTCTGCCAGTTCAAGGGTTTCCCCAAGGATTTTCGAGTCACGATTTTTTATTGAAAAAAATCTCTCACAAACGCGTATGAAAAAATTTAATCGAACTCCTGGCGAATTCGATAAGACATTTTATTCGCATGAAAATTCTATAGGACAACTGTCCAAAATATTCATCCCTTTTTGGCTGATGCATTCAAGTCAGAAAAACTTCTTGCTCAAAATTGGTAAAGAATTTTTACAGAAATTCTGTAAATTAATTTTTGTCTTTCATGCACGAAATTGTACTGATATAATTACAAAATTAATAATAAACAACATCACCCGCCGAATTCCTTATCAAACTCCTCCTGTGATATCTGAAATGGCAGAAATTTTTATCAAATTCACGGTTTTTTTTATCACTTTCAAAAATTTTTATCTTATCTCAAGTTGACTGAATAAACTGAACAAAACGTTTACCTTCTTCTTCTTCAATTTTTTAATCAAGGCAATGTCCCTCGCAAGCTCCTCTATATCCTCCTCCGTAGCTTTTCTCTTTTTCTTAACAGGTTTTACATTACCCGCCTCAATTCGTTTATTTCTCCTCTCCCTTTTTTTGCCCCTCTTCTCCTGCCTCTCGAGTTTTTTCTTCTTCGCCTCGGACCAAGGCTCAGTCTGTTTAGCCCGACGTTTATCCTTGCCCGGCCAGATCCCAGTATCAAGATAAATGTTGAGTTTTTCAAGGCGTTTTTGCTCTCGCTGTTTCTCTTTGTAAGCTATCTTGTTAATGTCTACATCGACTTCATGAAAATCCGTAACATCGCGACCCCTCAACTCCGGCATTTTTGGTAATTGGAGTAGTCCAAAGGACATGGCAACACCACCAAAATGTAAATCTTTCAATCGCAGAATCAAATTGCACTCGTGTTTGTTATAGGACTGAATGTAAGAGACGAATGCACGATTTGCTTTGTCAAAGAGTAGACGATCTTTTGTCTGCAAATGTCTCATGCATTTGAGGCACTTCTCCACGAAGTTGTCGCCAGCTTTCACCTCAATTTCCCCCATCTCGACCTTTTGATTTCGTTTAATGAAATCAATGTAGGCATCCTCGGTCTCTAGAAGAAATAGCAGAGCATTGCCCTCGCGACCGATGCGAGCAGTTCTGCCGCAGCGATGAACAAAACTGCTGGCCGTTGCTGGTGGATCGTACTGGAGAACCCAGTCGACCTCTGGTATATCAATCCCTCGGGCCATTACGTCTGTGCACACCAGAAGGCCACTCTCTATCTGACGAAATTCATCGAATATCTTGTGACGTTTACCCTTCATCTTTCCATGAAGTGCCAGAACCCTTGCTGATGGCAAAATCGTGCCAATCACGTGACTGAAATAGTCTACGCAGGCGCACGTTGAGAAGAAGATCATGTACTTTAGATTTGTCCCCTTGGAGTTAATGAAATGAATGAGCGACGCTAGCTTCACCGAAGCACTGACTATCGTGTAGTAGTTGCTGAGTAGCAGAGGAGTGGAGACACTTGATTTCTCCTTGATGGACACCAAAGTCGGATTCCTCAGGCCAGCTCGTATCAGCTGCTGAAGTTCTTTCGTTTGGGTGGCTGAAAATAAACCCGTTCTTCTCAATCTCGGTAGGCAACTGAAGATTGAGTTGAGGGTCGCGGAGAAGCCTAGGTCCAGGAGGCGATCTGCCTCGTCCAAAACCAGAAGTTCCTGAGATAGAAAGAGATTAACATTAACCTAGATTGAACTGTTTGGAGTGTTCCATCAGATTCTCCGGGTCTTCCGCGGTTTTTGGAGAATAATTGGGTACATTTCTTGGTCACAGAAATAATATCTCTCTGGCAAAGAGGAGTTTACTGCTGAAGCTGAAGGTGAGGGATGAAATTGAGATAACGATTACAATGACTCGGGGAAAATAAAAATAAGTTTACCAGGGATTTAACACTGCCCACTAGATTGACGTCTTTACAGTTGGTGAGCACGTCGTCTAGTCTGCCAGGAGTTGCTACGATAATATTGACTCCTTTTTTCAATCTCATTATGTCCTCCTTCAGGGTAGTACCACCCACCAGAAGCACTTGTTTCACTGTCGTCTTCTCCAGGAATTTTTCTAAAACCTCACTAATCTGAGAGGCTAGCTCCCTTGTTGGGGATATTATTATTCCCCCAATTTCTATTTTTTTCCATGCCTCCTCTCTCCTCTGAAATTACAAAAGATTCATTCGTAGGATTTGTTTATCTCAAAACAGTCTTGTAAATTTAATAGACAATTCTAGTCGTTCAAGAACTCATAAAAAATTGAAATGTTTTCTATGAAATGTGTGAATTTTTTTTCTTTTTAGACGAGTCAGTACCTGCAGGAGTTCCAGCAAAGGAATTAAAAAAGCTAGAGTTTTGCCACTGCCAGTCACTGCTTCTGCTGCCACATCCTTGCCATTCAATAAAATTGGGATGCATGCTGCCTGCAAATGACAAGATTGATTTTAAGAAAATTGTCAATTGTATTGGGGATTTCATCCTTCGAATATCAATGGATTTACTTGAATTGGTGTTGGAGAGACGAATCTCAATTCTTTGAGGGTACTCAGAATGGATTCCCTCAGTTTAACATCTAAGTCTTTCCATTTTCGCTTCTCCATGCTGTTACTGGTATTTTTTGTCATTTTCGTGCACAACTCATGTTGTGTTGTGAGTCCAGTAGAGGTTATGAATGTTGACGTTCAACCACGTGGGGTTTCTGAATGGTAAACGCGGGCTCATCCTTATTAACATTGCTAGAGGTATCAGAAAAATGTTGATGAGTCAAACAACAATTCGCTGATGGAAAAATTTAACCGAAAATCCTAGGAAATTCGCTGGAATTTTGTACTAATTATTTTTCAACAAAATTAACATGAAAGACTTCTTTTAATTTGATTATCCAGATTGTCTCGAAAATCCACAGGTAGTGCTGCCCATACTCATCCCAATTCACCAGTAAAAAGGACATAAATTGAAAAAAGCCAAAAAATCCTAAGAATTCTTCTCATTCACTTTATTTTGATGTTTCATTCGTTTTTCCTTAATCTTTTGGATATAAAATTTGTGTCCAACGATGCCACGTCTCGAGTTCGGGAAGAAGAAATTCCATTTACCACATTCCCATAATTTTCCTCGCTCTCACAACTATCACTCTTGCCACATTCCTCTCGCTCAATCTCTCCCTCTCTACATCCGCTATCCTCGCACATTTCTCCCTCCCTCCCAGTTGCAACGTGACAATCATCTCGGTTTCCCATTAATTTTTCCCTATCTCAACACTCAGCTGTCATTCACCGGCAGTTAAATTCTCCTCCTCCCAAAATTCACTTTGATTCCTAATTTTATTTTCATCGCCCGCTCCTAAACATTCATCTCCAAATGAGTTTGCACTCGCAAAAAATCTCCACCACTTGCATCAGACTTTATCTTGTCGACAATACTTGATTGAAATCGCCTCCAAAAATGTATGAACACGTCACGCCCAAGTACCTCATTCTTTACCTCAATATCATTTTACATAACTCACCCCTTGATCTTTACAACTCCATTATCAAAACATTCACAAGCAAACAACAGATGCTCTCCCTCGTGCAACAAATGTCCAAAGTACATTTAGCTCAATCCACGGGAAATCAATCGCAAATAAATGTAATGAAATCGATAGTCACTACCTGAGTGTTCCGTGTCATTGCTTTCCGTTACAAGAGAAACAAAAAATACAAAAAGAAATCTCAATATCATGAGATGAACGGAGCGCCTGCTTCGCATGTGCCCTTCCTCATTCTCACAATCTCATCGAATTAATATTCGACAATTTAAATACTCCAGGCGTTCCCTCGACTGTGACACTCACCGGTGCGAGAAAAAAAATATACTATGCACCTCTTGTCTCCCCCCCCAACATCATAGAGTACTTCCAACAATTCTGATATTCACTCTCGTCTCTTTATATTATTTATTACACTACATTGACGCCGATTCAAGATATAAAATTCGAACGTTTGGATTTATTACAAAAGTCGTAGTGTTCTTTATTATTTTATCGTTTACCTCCGAGTGCATTTTATGATCCACTTTTGTATGTTTTTTTCTTTTGTTTACACTACAGAGCGCAGCGGGTCTACATGACAATCCGGGGGTGAATCTACTTGAGCTTACAGCTGCATCATAACTCGATTAAGATTGTTAATGCCTACCAGTGAACAGATCGTAGTCATTAATTTCATAAATTTAGCTCCAATCATCCTGATAAACGTTTTTTTTTATTGTTCACTGCAAAAATTTCCCGGCGAAATTAAGACAATCTCCAGTAAAATAAATCGTTTAATTATTAGAGCCGTGCAGAGTCCATGACTCCCATTATTCAAATAAATTTGCATTCAAAAAGGGGAAAAAAACAATAATTGTCGATTGATGATAAAAATTATTCTTCGGTTTTCTCATGGATTTACTGGTGTAAATAATTGCTGTCTCTACCTTAACTTGCAAAGTCTATTTTAAAAAAGCCCAAGTCGCACAAATGGCTTGTCAAGCAATGATTGATGACTGCTTGTGTATTCCATTGGGCTTTACACGATATTATTTTCTTTAAATTATCCTATCGAGAGAATAGATTCGCAATTGTCTGTAATCATCATACGCAGCATGATAATCCAACAATTTCTCGTCCTGACTGTTCATCATCGAATTCCTGATGTAGCAAGGATGAGTGGATAAGAATGCAATATATCGCCACAATACTCAGTACCCATTGGAAACAAATATAGGGGTACATTAATTGAGCACAAAATGGCGAATGTTAGAAGAGAAATGAAGTTAATCCGTTGTCCAAGAAAGAACAGTCAAAAATTAGAGTTGTGAACATGATTTGGACATAACTCATTGAACAATGACAATTGTAGAGAAGAAAAGAATTTGAAAAAGCGATTGTTTAATGTTATTGGCTCCATCCTTAATCCTCATCGTATTCTCGATGAACAATCCATTTTACTTGATGAATTTGTCATTAATAATTTGTTTCCTTTGTTTTATCAAGTGAAGAAAAATACCAACGACTCTATCTTCTCGATTTCCGTCTCGGCTACTGATTGTGGGGCAGAATGATTGGTATATTCTGTTGAGCACCGGGTGGTGGTTGGGGCTGCAGATACTGCATGTGCTGCGGTGGAATTCCTAGATGATGGGGTGGAATTATTGGACAAATTAATGGAAAACTTGGTGCGTGACCCTGGGGCGGCGGTTGCGGATATGATGGCTGTGGTGTACCAGGTGGATTGTAGGCACCTGGTGGATGGGGTGGATTTGGATTTGCTGGCGATTGAGTCTGACTTGGCTGCTGCTGTCCAACGTGGGGATGGGGATGTCCATGGGGCCCAATGTACGGGATACCAGGGTTCTGGGGTCCTGGTGACTCGTGGTAGTGGGGATGGGGCGTTGTCATGTGGGGTGGAGGCGGTTGCTGGACTAGTCGCACCACCGGCTGGTACGGTTGACCTGGGTAAGGCACCTGGAACGATGGGTGCAGGGGACCTTGTGCCAGGAGTGGTTGACCAGTTGCTGCTGCCACCTGCAACTGGGACGCTATGTCTGGAGCACGCGGAGGCATCATCGACACTGAAATTTTTAGTTATTTTGGTTTTATTCATTGTCCATCGTCACGGCTCGCTCAAGTGAAAAGTTTTCGGTAATTGCAAATTTTCTTTCAATTTTTCTCTACAAGACATGTTCGGAAATTGCATTTCTGATGTTCCATTTTTTTTTATGACTCGAACAATTGTCCCAAAATTTTACTTTTTTACGCCCCAGGAATTTTGTTTATACATTTTTTTTGTCTATCTCTAGATGCTCACAATTATTTTAATAAGCAAATTGAGATTCACAGGCAATTTATAGTTTGCAAGAAAGATCTACCAAAAAAATTGACTTGTTCTCTTGGAATCAAAAATATTTTCTAAAAAATAACTTTTAACCGAAAGTGCATTATCCCGGGTTATCCCCTTGTATGTCATATTGTAAATCGATAAGCTCTACAAATATGAAACTATTCTGTCTTAATTATTATGAAGATTTAGTAATAAAAAGTCTTTGATGTACGGGGAAAAAAGTTTCAAGTTTTCGGTAAAATTTCTGAATTTCTAATTTCAAATAATTTCTACTGAAATGGAAAATAATTAGAATAAATGTTGAATTATTCCAGAATTGAATGATTCTGTGATAATTTCATCTCATATTTCCCTCAAATATGGATTTTCATTTTCGTCTTAAGGCCCGGGTGTAATAGTTCGTACCCTCCATATCCCCGTGACTAACTACAAGAAAAACAATAATCAAATCATAATCAAACCTAATTTCCGGCCTCCGTGCATGATTTCTGCAGGTCGGAAATTATGTCCGCTCACAATTTGATTAATATTTCACGTGTAATGAGTGACGGAGATTTCGAGGTGATAAATTGTTACACCGGGCCCTTAATTAACCATTTAGCCATTTAATAATTAACAGACTCCGTAAACAAGAAAACTTTGTTCCCCTTCATCAAAACTACGAAGGAAAGGGCTGAGATATAAAACCAAGTTCAGTGTTCTACGATACCTAGATACTGACTCTTTCGGAACCTCGCGCCAGGTTGGGTCTGTTGTTGG
Source organism: Psyttalia lounsburyi (assembly GCA_030522865.1). Classification (NCBI taxonomy): domain Eukaryota; kingdom Metazoa; phylum Arthropoda; class Insecta; order Hymenoptera; family Braconidae; genus Psyttalia; species Psyttalia lounsburyi. Next base: position 15,354 of record JAPYZN010001675.1, on the reverse strand, counting down.
GCAAATGCCGTTGGTGGTTGGGTCATCACATAAGGTGTCATAACAACAGATCCAGCTGGCATAGCAGCACCGGAGTACTGGGGCGTTTGTGGTGTGTGGGGTCTGCTCGGTGTTGGTGTGCTTGGTGATCGCTGAAAAATGATTTTATAGACAAAAATCGCCCACTATAACCTCCAAAAAGAAACAACTCTATTCTCATCAACTTACAGGAGTAAAAGGTTTAGCATTTGGATTGAACTCCTTAGCATTGGGATTGAGTGTTGACTTCTTGAAGGCAGTCGTGATTTTTTCAACAGCAGGCTCAGCAATATTCGGTTGCATTGGTGGAGTTGTCTGTACAGGTTGAGGTGGAGTTGTAGGCCTCACAGAGACTGGCCCAGGTGGTGGTTTGCTCGTAACGACAGGCTCCTCCTGCAGCTGAGGTGTCTGATGAACCGGCTGATGAGCAGGTTGCACTGGTGTAACTGGTGTTTGCTGATGTACCGGCTGATGATGACTCGGCGGTATTGCTTGGGGTGTGTGCTGAGGCTCCTGATGATGAATCTGCTGCTTTCTAGACATGAGTGGAGTGTCCTGGGAGTTGGAATCAGCGAGCTTGAAGTCCGATGAGAATTGTCGTAGGTCGTGGGGTTCATCGCGTCCCCTGGGCGTTGAAATTTTTCTGTGATCAGGCTTTGGGGTCAGCAGTTCACCCCTCGGATTCTCCAACGAGTTTTGCTGTTGAAGAGGAGTGTGAGGGGTGTGAGGACCATGAGGAGGATGCGAAGCATGAGGTGGATGGGGTGACGGCCCCTGCTGATGCGAGCTTGGAACGGCATTAGACGGGGGAAATGGAGCTGGTGGTGCTTTGTCAACCTGATAGAGCTGCTGTCGTCCTGGACGTTCACGTTTATCAACGTTGAGCTTGTTCGGAGGTGGCTGCTGGGACTGAGATGGCTGGGGCTGCTGCTGGGGTGGAAATCCAATGTGTGCCTGCTGGGGAGGAATCACTGGTAATGATGGCGGTGGCTGAGTTGTCGGTGGTGGTACGAATGGCGGTGGAGTGTTGTACTGAACGACAACACCACTCGGGGGCATTCCCATATTATGAGACCCTGGATGTTGCCCCGGTCCCTGGACCTGCCCCTGCTGCTGCTGCTGCTGCTGCTGCTGCTGCTGCTGNNNCTGCTGCTGCTGCTGCTGCTGCTGCTGCTGCTGCTGTGGCGGCTGCTGCTGTTGCTGCTGAACTGGTGGATGACCAGGGCCAGCAACCGGTAAACTACTCGCCTGCGATGAATTAATATTTGACGATGGCGATGGCTGATTGAATTTACCAGCTCCTGGACTCGGTGATGGAGTTGGTGGATTTGTTTTCTGATATTTTCCACTGTTCACACTATTACGTTTCTGTGGAGGTACGTATTTACCATCGTTGGCCGGCCTTGTTACAGAGGCAAAACGCTCCTCCTCATCTCCATTCTCCAAGTCTAGGCGCGCCTTGTGATTGGGCTGTGCCTCAATTTCATTGGCTATTTCTGCCGCCTTCTGCTCCTGCTCCTTGAATTCCTTGGTCTCTTTGCGCTGAAGTTGAAGGGTATAACCGGACAACGAGGGCTCGAATGTCGATTGTACGCCGTATATTTGTTCATTCTTCCTGAACATCTCGTGAGCATCCCAACCATTGGCTGTATTGTCCAGGTCGTATTCATCACCATTCATTGACATTGGTGCATCCCATGGCTCCAATTCCTTCTCACCTACCATTCCATTAAATTTACTAATAGCTGTGTCTGTCTGGAACGTATCTCTTATAGCATAATCGAGATCAACGTCTTTAGCTGACATTGTTATAATATCCTGTGGCTTAAATATCAACTTTTCAACAACAGTGTCAACACTTATTTTTCCAGAACTGTCCACACGATGTGCCATCTCAAGGACTACTTCAAATTGACTTGAGAATGTACGGAAAATGCCCTCGTAGAGGGATCCATTCTGGGTTTGAATCTGGAGAGAAAATGTCAGTTAGAAAAGGGATAAATTACAAATCTCTAGAGGCCAAAGGTCTAGATGACATGGGACCACTTTATCGATTTTAGTTTCTGAGATATTCAGGTTTGTCAAAGTCCATTGATCTAGTTAAGCCCGTGTTAAAATATTTTTTCAGTCTGGTACTGTCATTTGTTAAAATATCAAGTGTATTTTTGGCCCCAAACGTGCAAACAAATTAAGATGAATTCCCCTGACAATTTCAAGCTCTCGGGATTCCCCGACGGCTGGACAACTCTTATAAATAACGCCAATTCCGCCAAGGTGATCCATTTTCGTGCAGGCATGCATAATTTTTTATTAGGTCTTTACCTGGACTGTATTGCCAACGTGACTCGTCACAGCGTGCATAAAATGTGCATTGTTGTACACACCCTCTGCTGCCACTGGAGTCCTCTCCTGAGGACCTCGGGCCCGTGGTGACCTAAAACGAGTAAATATTTCAATCCCCATCATCAAATTCAGCCTTACTCGCTTGATTATGCAAACAACTTTTGGTTTCTACAAATCATCAGATGTTCAAGGGACAAACAATTCTAAGAAAGTCTGTTTGCTCAATTTGTTTGAGCAAAATTCCTGCTCCAAGACTTTTAACTCGAGATTAAAGTGCTTTCATTGCAAGAAAAGGCGTAGATTGTTGTCTTCGTCAGGAAATTTCTTCCAAAATGACGAAAAAAATAAGAGGCGTGCTGTTACTTCCCAACCCAATCAACAATATTTCCCAGTGCAATCTAAAATTGACCAGATCTTCAATTTGTCGTTAAATTATTTACTGGGGAGAGGTGACAGACCGTCACCATTTTCTCTGTAATTTTGGACAAATCTCCTGTTCAAAGTTTTCAATATGTTTGGACATCAGAGCACATTGATCCTCACCATCAGGACCTCGGGATTGACGACCTTTCATTGAAAAAAAAAAGCCCCAAGTCTCCTCAGGAAATTTCCTCAAAAATGAAACAAAATAAAAGGCTGCCTGTTGGCCCTCAATCAATCATCAATACAAACCTTGTAGGATTGGCACGATTCTTCCTCTTGTTATTCATTCTGCTTTCAGACGAAGTATCTTCGCTACTGTATCGCGAATACTTATCGCCAGTACGCTGAGCGCCTTCTCGTTTCTTAGTGGGGACCGGAATTTTGACAATGTTACCGTACACCCGTAGATTAAAAATTGTCTTTCCAGTTCAACACAATGAAAATATAAACAACAACAATGATTCTCAGCACTTGTCGATAACACCAGTAATTTTCCTCAGTATATGCGTACGTTCCAACGTTTACAAGCCCTGCAAAGCTCGGTCTGTTAAAACAACTCGATGAACAATTTCGAACAATTTTTTTCCCCCATTCCTTTCTACTTTTTCTAGGTTATACTGGTGACGCGCCTCGGGGATGTGCCAACGTTTGGGCGAAGTGGCGCGAGGGGTTATAAACACAAATTGGAGACAAAAAAAAATCTACCTAAATGTTGAAATAAATACGAGGCGATATTAAAGGACTGATTAGCAAATAATTACAAGCAATTGACAATGAAATTTTCCCCTCGTTTGATTCGTCCTGAGATGAGAATACTCGAGACCGATCAAACTTCGTTAACAATTTGTAAAAAATAATGAAAAATTGGGCTTGAGAGAGGATGGCAACAGAAGAGGGGAAAGAAGCAATTAATGGAGAGAGAATAATTTCCTTAATTGCCCGTTCTTTTTTTTAATGTATCGTGTTGAGTGACGTAACCCTCCACTCTTTCTCTCTCTTTCTCACTCTCTCTATCCTTCTCTCTCCCTCACTCTATTTTTCTCAACAAACGCCAATGTTACTTCTACCCTCTTTCTTTTGTACCAAGACTAGACGATTAACACCCGTACTCGCCCAATGTTACGTGAATCGTCGTTATTCTACCTTTTACTGGTGCCTGACGTTGTCGTTGACGGCTGCCGTCTCAACCGTTCACCTTAATTCTAAAATTTTATTAATCCTTGGGATCAAACAATTACTAGGATCAATTTAATCGCGTGTTACACGCGTCAATGTTGTCCGTACAACACCCACTAGTATTAAACGCCAATCGTCGGTTATCGAATAATACACGATTAATCAACATGTGGCGAACGGGGAGTGTATAAACTTTCTTGTGCCAAAAGCCCAAGTTACATGTACACGACAAATTTTTTCCCGTTTTCTCTCTCCCGTTTATCGTTTCCTCGGGTGGAAAAATTGCGGAACAATTATGCAGGCCCGTTCCATTCCTCTGCGCCCACCCAACGTTCCAGTCTGGGGCTTTTTCCTCTCGGCCAATCGGGGGAGGTCTAAAGACCGAGTCGCAGGGGAATTCGCCGGAGGGACGCGTTCACTTCTTCGAGAGCTGCAGTTTCACGCTCGGTTGGTCGGGGGCTTTTGGGTTTTTTCTCGATTGAGGGGTTTCTTGGGGGTGAACACACTCCGAGGTGGTGGATATATTGAGGAAGTTACTGGCGGATTTTACTGAGGGGTAGAAATTTGGGGAGAAAGATTTTTGGGAGCGATTGCTTCTTGGGAAACACCGGAATGAGGTGGCCTCGGGGACCGACTAACCTAACCCTCAGTTATCCTCGTTGCCGCCAGTTCCCCGGGATTTGATTCAAATTTTTACCGATCGCAAGATTTTTTGGGGTTTCGGGAGGGAAAGTCGGCGGAGGGAGCGCGAGTTTTATCTGATTTTTCAGGTATCCGGGGATTGTCAATTTTTTTTTAGACCGGAAGTGTTTGATACGAAATACTGGCGATTTTGGAGAAATTAGGATTGGTAAGGAACACCACAAAATTCTCATTTTTTAATAATATTTATCTATTAATTCAGAAAAATCGAGTAATTCTAAACTTCATACGATCGGTTTTTGCGAAAAATGAACGATAATTTTTTAAGACTTGGAAAATGTTTGAAAGATTTTGTTTCGTTCAGATCAATTTTGTTTGTTTATTGTAGACGCTTTATTTACAAAACAGGAGTCATAGAAAATACCTTTTGTCCAATGCTAATTATTCAGGTCTAGGTAGACATTTACATCTTTTGACAACGCATGAAAAAATTTAATAGAATAATTTTATAATTTTTCAATGATTTTAAGGTAAAAAATCTCTACAGAAGAATTTCAAGAGATAGAATTTTTATACTTTTAACGAGATTTTATGGAATTTTAATTGAATTCTCATAAAATTTCTTAGCAAATCTCACGCACGAGAAAATTGAATAGAAAATCCTTGCGAACTCGCCAGACAATTCTGTTTATTTCAAATTTAACTTTCCATTAGTTCTTATTAGAATGTTCAATAGAAAATATTTTGTTGAAAAAATTAATGGAATCCCATTTTTCTATAGTTCATTCTATTGACACATTTTCTACAGAATTTCCTCGGCTCAACTTTTTCAATTATCAATAATAGGCAAATGTCTACTGAAAAAACTTGGAAAATTTGAGCCGAGGGATTTTTATAAAAAACATTTCAATGAACAAGTTGACTGGAAAATGTATAATTCTATTGAATTTGTCTACCAACTATTTTAATCCTAAATAAATTAATTAAAATATATTTATTCTAATAAGAATTTCAACAGAAGTTCAATAGAATTGAATTATATATGATTATTTTAATTATATCGTTTGCCGAATTCCCCACGATTTTTTATTAAATTTTTCCATGCGTTCTAGACCTGATTAATTCTCCGGTCTCTCAATGAAATCCCACTCATGAGATTCAATCAAGCAGAAAGTCTGCGTATACGTCTGTCATCATCCACATCATAAATAGCATTGAGTTTTCGTACAACAGTTTTAGCACGATCATTGATAAAACTGTCGACTTGACCAAGAACATTGACAACTTGAATCATCTTTTGGAATCCCCGATTCAATTTCTCAGTTCGCTCCAGGGATGTCTGCCGTTTCTCCAGTATATTGTCCGGCAAGGACTCGGACTCCAACAGGGCCTTTGAGATTTTCTCCAGAAGTTCCTTATGATCTTTAGTGAACTCCTCGCTGGCAGTAATCATCGGTATCTGCAAACGCAAGAGTTTCCTGAGTGGATTTTTTTTAAGCTATTGAGAAGCTGCAATTGTTCCTGCAATGAAGAGAGAGTATACACAAAAAACGACTGTCCAACTTTCCGAAAATAAAAAAAAATTATTTCCTTTCCTTTTGTCGTATACCTCAAAATTCTAATCATTAAGAACACATTTTCTTCTCTTAAAACCTAAACCCTAATAAACTTAATTCTCAATATCTTCAAAATACTTAAGATACTAAAACTAAATAATATTACAGCCTGACCTCAATGAACGACGCTCATTTAGATTATTTTTTCTCTAAATAAATCCCTACATTAAGATCTAAATTAGTCCCAAGTGACCTAAACCATCAAGGTCCCTCCAGACCTTCAGACCCAGACGGCGTCCTTCTAAGCCCCAATATCCACTGTCTATCCCTACTCCCACAAAATGATAATCACGTGACCATCCCTCAATACTCCTAAAACATATAACTACCTCTACAAAAATCTAGAATGGCACACTTAGCAATTGGTACTAGACACGACTAGATGTCTTAAGAACATTGTATTAGACACCACAAATGAAATACAGTTCTTTTTCTGCCTACATGAACCGAAAGCGAGCGTTTCTAACCGAGCGAAGCGAGCGTTTCTAACCGAGCGAAGCGAGCGTCCATTTAGGCAGAAAAATCGTATTCAACCCTCGGGAGGAAAATCAGACAAGCATTCCACACGTGCTTACAACCCTCGTCTTCGCCTCGAGTCGTAATTTTGCACGTGAGGACGACTTGTCTACTTTTCCTCCCTAGGTGAGAAATATACTACTAAAATTGTTGAAACTCGACAAGTTACTCGGCTATCCAACACTTTCCAAAAAGAAAGTACGAAACTATTATAAATAGACTGAGAATTGGACACACATGCCGTACACTCCAACACTTAATGACAAAAGAGGACAAGCCAATTTGTGAAATTTGCTAGCTATTGAGCATATCCTTCTCACGTGTAATAAATATCAGCAAATAAGAACTCAGGTCTCCAAAATTGCCGATCAAAATCGCTGTTAAATTCCCGAAAAGGGGTAACAAAACAATTAACCTTCTCAAATTAGCAGAGCTTCTTGACAAAATATGAGCTAGAGGATAATAAGGATAATAAGGATAATAATGTATTATATTTAATTATATGATCAATGGAAATAGAAGTCGCTGATGATCTTCCTATTAAACCGCGACTATAAATAAATTAATAAATAATCAAATGAAACTTGAAAAATTGTTTTTGTCTCTCAATGTTATTACAGTTAAGATGCTATTCTTCAATGAATATCTCAAATTGTTTATCCCATATATCATAAACAATTAGCTGTGGATATTCATTGTATTATGTAAAATATGAATTGTTGGAAATTTTCACTGAAGCCTTTCAAAGATAATAATTCTCAATCTCAAGTGAAAATCAGTGATTACGCGCGCGATTTGCAATCGCCCATAAGGAAAAAAAATTCCGGAAGTTGATTTTATACAGATTTTGAAATCACAAAAACTTACCATCGACATTACAGCAATACCCACGAGAATCACGTACCAGGAAGTCATCATTACTCTTGTCTGAACGTATACTTTATATTATGATTTCTTGATAATTTGCAGTTGTAAATAATTAAAGACTACTTTGCGGCGCTAGCACTCGTTGTCTTCTGCGTATAAAAATTATTTGCACTGACTCGAAGTGCCGGGGCAATGCAAATATGCTGATGTTAATAATTTGTGTCATCGGAATTTTTTTGTGAGGTCAAACTCACGGCGAAATTCTTGACGCCTCATACTTTAATTTGGATCGCAGAAATTTACGTGACGAAAGATGGTGGAGGCCTACAAAATGAAGACTCCTTTGTAAGTCTTCCGTAGGTTCCGGCGAAAGGTCATCAATTTTTTTATGTGGCTCTTCACTACTTCTAAATCCTTGTAGTACGCCGGGCGATTTGAGGGTTTATAGCCAGATATCCTTCGAACCTGAAAAAGCCCAGCTGCTGATTATTACTGGAGTTTATGATACAATTGTAATGTAATGATACTGACTCAGTACATTACTAGAGATTGAAAAAATCAATGTTATTTTACAATGATTTATCAACCATTTAGAAAATAATTTAATAAAAGTTTGGGAGTTCAGGAATCCTTTAAAGCCATTTACTTATGTCAAATGTGCCCATGGGTTTCGGATCACTCGCACAATAACATCCTTGAAGTCATGGAAATCCTAATTGACCCATCAGTCAATGAGAAGGCGAATAAAAAGTTAACAGTCGAGACAATTGGTCATTGTCAATCTCTTTTATGATACGGGAAAACCTCCAAATGTAATTGTAATGTACTATTCCTATATTTTTTTATTTTATTCCTAACCCAAGGAACAATTTTTGCCGATACCATGTAAAAGTCCCGGCTAAGACCGGTAAATATCCGGTAAATTGTTGGCTGGGTAATTTTTGGATAAATGAACGCATGAAATCTTATATTGTAAGATCGCCTTCAAATTTTCGGTAAACGTCAGGAATTTATGCAAAAATAATTGAAAGACATTTATGACTGGTCCTGAAAATGTAAAAATTTGGGATGTTAAAATTGTCAAATTTTTATTGGAATAACGAGTTTACGAATATTTTTAATCAAGTCAAACGTTCATTTAGTCCAGCTTCAGGATATTTGCTCGCCAATGTAATAAAGACGTATAAATTAATGCATCAAACCTGTCTCGTGGGAGGATAATACTTCAAAACATCAGGATTCAATGAATCACAAGATACAACTAGAAATATAAATAATAAATAAAATATGACACAATGAGACTGACACATTTTCTTCCTCCTCAACTCGCGAAATGAGACAAGATTCTTGAATTTATTATCTGTTATTGTTTAAAATAACGTAATGAAGTTTACAGTCTCCAAAATTACAACTTCCGGATGTCAAAAATTACATCCGCAGGCGTGCAATTGGAGGTATGAATTGGCTCACATCTTTCTCGCGGATCGTCACGAGTTAGTGAGTTTAATTTTGAACCTGATCCCGACTTTTAGTGCAATCATGAATAACCGACTGACTCTCTTCGCGGTTTCTGGAGTGGTGATTTTATTATTCCACGAGGTAAGCGATTATCTGCCTTAATGAGGCATTATAAAATTCCACTGATAGATTTGGCTGTCTAATTGTTGATTAATTAAATTACGTGATTCATTTTTTTTTCTAATAATAGACAGTTACAGCAGCCTCGTGCATGAAATTTGGAGAGGATGAGAGATCAGGTGACTCGGAGGTTGTTATTCTCCTTCGTTTATTTCTCTCTGCAGCTGCGAGGGGAGTACTGAATATCGCCTCATTCATGCATCAATGTCTCTCGATGCCCATTACTTTGGAACTGTCACCATTGACGACGACCATCTGCAGAACCCCCAATTATTAACAACGATAAAGGATATCAGCTGACATTCAACTAATAATAAGCCAAAGAAGAGTATTTTTTATAGGATCAATTTTTCACTGGAATAAAAATGAAATAGAACGACTCCAATACTTTCAAATTATTTTTTAATCTCACCCATGCTTCTTACATCGACTATCTAAACTTTGTTCGAAGTCCAGAGTATAAAAATTTTTAAATTATTCCTTCATTATCTGAGGAGATTACGCCTTGGGTTGCTCAGGGACGGCCAACTGTCTGAGCTGAGCGTCGAGGTTATTGGTGGTCTTGACAGCAATCTCAACAGCTTGCTTGGTGAACTTGGCAAGATCCTCCTGCACCTTCTCCGAGTTTTTGCTGATCTCTTTGGCGGCTTTGTTGGACTCCTCGACAAGAACATTAAGACCATTGGTCAGTTTGGTGCCGAGCTGGCTCGCCTGCTGTTGGGCCTGGGGTATTTGGGCGTTGATGTCATTGACGACGTCAGTGATTTTGCTCTTCACACCGTCCCAAGCCTTCTGGATTTCTGGGCTCTTTGCTTTGACCTAATGAACCGAGCATTCTGTCATTGCATTTCATCCTCTTAACCTGCATTCCTAATTACTAATGATTTTTCCAGCCAGCTTTACGTGGAAAACTTGTACTTACATCTTCCGAGACCTTGTTGAGCAAGTCTTGGAGGTTATTAGCGAATGTTGTGCTCTGGGCCTTGAGGGATTCGATCGTCGACTGGCCGTCCTTCTCCAAACGCTTGGAAATTTCCTGTCCAAGATTACTGATACCAGCTTTAGCCTGCTCTATCAAGTCGGACAGTGGAGCTGGCTGGGCAGCTGCTGGATCCTGTCCAGCTGGATATCCAAATGCAACGGCTACACAGCCAAGCACAATAATTCCACAAACACCCTTCATTTTTAATGCAGAAATACGTTAATTATCAAAACCTCTAATGCCAGAGTAATACAAACGACTGATGCAATCTTTATATTTCTCTCCCTCTTTTATAGTATTTGTTATCATTGTAACTGGGGTCAAAGTGCTGGATATCATCATCTCTTCTGCTCTCTCCGTAAATTCTGGGAGACCTTACGTTCGGGGATTTTTCCTTGTTTTTGAGGAATCTGCTGAATTCGTGCATTTCCAGTGCTGATTATATTCACTTGATTTCAATGGATATTTACATACTCATGAAGTCGTGTCACTCCTGGGGGAATTGATTGACATTCTGCGACTCGAGAATTTAGCTTTATTCAGTTTCGGTAGACATGCATTTTACATTGATTCTATTCTTCTTCGTCTTGTCTCCGGTTATTTTGACTTCCGAATGGAAGGATTGAAAGCGTTCACTTTTTCGAGTCTCTAATTTTGGTTGAAAATCATGCAGAATGGTCTGAAATGTCAAAATACAAAATTTGAGCATCATTTCTGCTGCTGCGGGTCGACAATTTGGTCAACATAATTTTGAACTCTTAGAAAAAAAAACATTTATTTAACTAAAGTCATTTGGAAACGGAGGACTTACTCGTCATATAATTTCTGCTGGCCTAGTCGTTTTTGGGAATCGTTTGTTGTCAATATCTTGAAAACTATCAACCCAATCTGACGTTATTCTTTAGTATTTTTGTCTTAATGTTATCTATTCAAATCAATCAAAATACCCATAGACTCTCACTCAAAGTTTTAGAGATATTTTAATTTTCGGGTTGTCAATCGAACTCTTTTACGCGCTCTCTTGCTTGACGAAATAAATATCTTGGCTTGAGAGTCCGTAGAAAGTATCCGGTGACCATGACAAAGCTTGGTATCAAAGATGAACTAAATCGGATGACTACCTTGGGAGCTATTCCATTGCCCAAAAAAAATGTCTTCAATATCTCAAAAACGACTCGTTAGATTTCTTTTTTTTTAACGATTTGATATCTTCCATCTGAATAAACTGATATATCTAATCTACTCCAGAAAATTTTCGTGATATTTCAGTTTTTCAATTTTCACTCAAGATTTGGGTACAACTCTGAGCTTTTAAAAATCAAAATATGAATTTTGGTATTGAAGATTAGCTCATCATGAATTTTTCCTTCAATCGGATGATTAGTTTGCGAGATATTGAATTTTCAACAAAAAAAGAAAATTTTCCGTAGAATAAAATGTATTAAATAGCATATTGTCCATTCGGAAGCCTACGATCAATATAAATAAAAAATAAGGAAAACATTAATAAAGTATAAATAAATATTCAAATAGTCTCGACCCCCTGGTTTTTTTTTCTCCAACGGGGAGTGTAAAATTAAAAATAATTTTTACGTAATTTTCTTATCGAAAATTTGTGAGTAGGTCATCACGCGAAGCCGGGGGGTCACTGTTCATCGACATTACATCAGCACAATTTACTGCTGTAACGAATAACGTTGAAATTATGATTATTGTACTACAGAGTGTACTTTGTTATATTTTTATTGAACCTCTGGTCGAGGTTCGTGGCTGTTCCGTATGAATAAAAAAGTAATGAGACACGTAGTTTACAGTAGTGAAGCAATTGTTCACTCATAGAATAAACATTCCATTCAATGACAATTGATAAATGTGGACTATTTGTTTGACAGACATCCTGGGCCCCAGCCTGAATCAGTGATACGGAATTTTTTGGTGATAGGAGAAAAATAATGATAAACACATATTGACCTTTACATACTCTTGAATTATCTTTATTACCGGCATCTCATCTCTATCATTTTTTTTTTTCACATTGCAACGAGAAAGCATTAAATATTCTTGAAATGTATCACATAAAATTTCTGTGTGCAGGCAAGTCCAATAATTAATTTATAACAAAACAAAAAGGATTAGATCTCTGGATAGATGATTTATGCAGCGGGAGTGCTATCGGTCTTGGGAACGAGTTTACTCGCTTCGTCCTGGACTTTCTGAACGAAATCCTGGCCCTGCTTGAGCAGATCTTGGACCTTGGGGTCCTTCGCGATCGTTTCAAACGTATTTTTTAAGGACTCCAGAGCCTTGTTGACCTCCTCCTGGAGTTTGTTCGCGGATGAGTCGTCCTGGGCTGGAGCGGCCTGCGCAACAGATCAATAATTATTCGATTAGTTAGGTTGTTCCTAAAATTAGACACAGGGAATAGAATATTTTCGGTCTGTCGTTATGGGGTTTTTTACTCGCGTGGAGTTTGGTGAGCCGAGCCGTAGGCGAGGTGGCCAACCACGCGACTAAAAAAACCCCATAACGATAGCCCGGAAATGAAATTTTCCGTAGTGATTTTAACTTTTTCGAGTTCGGGTAAGGGCCCGTACCAATCCCCGGACGAGAAAAAGTGAAGAGCAGTACGGAAAAAGGGATTTTCTGTAGCAGTCCTCTCGATTTCTCGTCTGGGAATTGGTATTACATATTTTTCAAACTCGCTAAATTGAAAATCATTACAAAAAAATATTCGTGGCCCTCGCGATGGGTTTTTTTGACTGGTGTGGTTGGCCAGTCCTTTTTGGGTCTCGCAATAAAATTCTATATTTCGGAACCGGTGCAGAAAAGTGATTTTCAGTATATGGGAGGGCAATCCCTCGATCTAAAAAAAAATCTACACCACTTTCGAAGGATTTTCTCCATTGCAATGTGTATTTGAACGCTCAAGTCCAAAAAGTCACTTTTTCGTATAGTGTAATGAAAACAGTAAATTTCGTAACGAGTGTAAAAAGTGGTTTATGCCGAGCGGGCTTATATCACGAGCCGAGAGCGAGTGATATAATCCCACAGGTCAAAAAACATTTTTTACACGTGTTACAAACAGAATATTTCATCACACCGTCCCAGAAAGTGGGCTTTAAGGCCCCCGGAGTGTGTCGAAAAGTGCACTTTTCGTCACAGTGTGACGAAAAATAAAATTTCAAGCCGTATAACAAAAAACTCCATTGACACAGTCCACGAGGTATTTGAAGAAGTTTTGCGGACCTTCTAGTGAAATAATAAATTTTCTAACGAGTGCATTAAAGCAGTTTTCAGCCCGGGTATCGAACGATTATTTTCATCGCAATGGGTGGAAAAAACTCCATTTTCCCAACAAAACGATGCAACTCACCTGAATGAGGCAGACGAATACGGCCAGAGCCATGACAATCAGGAACCAGCGTGCCATTTTGATATTTGATTTGTGTGAGTGCAGGATATGAAAGAGCCTAACTTGGATCAACTGTGGAAGCCAACTGATGACGAGCGCTCTGAGCTTTTCTAGTTAACGCCGAGCTGGGGAGATTATCTGATAAGAAGGTGAAAGATCGTGAACTGCAATGTCGCGATTCTTTATTTATTCACTTATATTTGGCGCATATGCTTCGGCACATGAGACTCTGAGGAAAATCGTACAAACTCCGGGATTATATAGCGTAGAAAACGCTGAATATTATACATGCCTATCATAGCTATCCCATTCGACAGACTTTTTACATTCTTATCGGGCGATAAACTTTGTAATTTTTTCTCCGCTGTCCCTCAAAACATCAATAATTCTGGGAATTTCGCACATTTACTCCGGCACACATCAGAAAACGTGGCATTTCCGAGGTAAACAGATCAATGTTAAAATTCGTGCTCAATAATTTTTGGGTCATTGCTTGTCTGCTTTTGAAATTATATTCCCAATGAATCATCGCTAGTGATTGACGCAAGTCTGATTACAACGACGGCTAGTGGCAAAAACTATATAATATTGCGCAACAATTATAGAGACTGCAAGGCTAGATTTTCTTATATATAATGAAATATCATTGGTTTTTTTTTTTGATAATTGCACATATGGCATTGACACATAACAAAGATGACGATCATGAACTGTTTCGATGATATGGAATGTTTGTGGAGATGATAGTTACAGAGATGTCACGATTCTAGATGATTCCAGAGTGTTCCGTTTTTGATGCTCCCTCGTACGTCTTATCTCAGCTTTGGTGGAGGACTGGAAAGTATCCAAAATGCCGAGGATCAGTTCGATAACAGGACGATTCTGGGGCCCGCTGAACTGCCTTATCCTCCTTGGATGCGGTATCTCCATTGATTCTTCAGAGCTGAATGATAATACGGATGCCTCGGTCTCGGTACTCAGGAAGACGATTAAACAACCCGCCAGAATTGTCAGCAGACTCGAGATCTCCATTTTGACGATTATTTCTTTAAAGTACTTTGGCAAATCCCGAGATATTGTGATTACGTTTGGGCACCAGCTGGTCACTTATAAGTATATCGGTTGATCGAAATAAAGCCAAGACAGCGAATTTTCAGCAATTTACCTGCCTTGACCTCGATCTAATTACGCAAAAGTCGACGAATTACTTCAATTCAAATAAACTTTTATATATTGCGCGATTGAAACAAAAAAATTGGATTTTCCTCTGCATGTGGGACATTTCATGTCAACTCAGACATTTTTCATTTTTGGTTTTTCGAATTAAATCTTTCCATTTGCGGGATTTTTCCGCTCTCTAATTTGGATTGCAAATTGGATGGAATGTTATGGAACTTGAAGAATAGTATATTTCGTAACATGTGAAAAAAAATGTTTTTTGGCGAGTGGGAGCCTTCGGTTCGCGATATAATCCCATCCCTTTTTTAGTAAAAAATCCAATGTAACGTTTTTTGAAGCCAATCTATTCGGCCTAACGTGTTGTTAATATATCTTAAGTATATATATATATATATATATATATATATATATATTTATATATTATTATATTATATTAAAAAATAAAAAAAAATTAAATAAATAAAAAATGATGTTAAATCTTTTTTTGATTCTCCAAGTTTAATTAATTATGTTCATGTATCATGAATATAAATATCGACAAA
>JAPYZN010001674.1:0-15149 GCA_030522865.1 Psyttalia lounsburyi | reverse complement strand
TATTAGTGAGATTATTGGCTTAAGGCTCCATTGAGAGCCCTATCTTTCTGTTTGAAAACTATCATTTTCTTCAACGTGGTAAGCCAATATATATATATACTAGAAGGAGCCGATATATTTTTAAATAAAAAAAATAAAATAATAATAAATTAAATATTACACATATAAATTCGAATCTCCTCTAGCAGCAATTTTCTTATATTTTCCAGTTCTGTCATTTGGGTTCTCATCGTAGGATTATTAATCCATTATCCGCTTTCATTCGTAATTCCATTGAGAAGCTTACATATTGTGACGGAACGTGTTTCCCCGGGACTCCCCACAGCCTCTCTTTTTGTGTAGCTAGGGTAACATCCGTCGTTCTAGGGTGATAATTCCCCAGCAAGCCAGATGATGAGTAACGCCATCAGCAGTGGAGAAAATGAGAAACTATTGTCCCGCGCTCCCTCTCTCCCATTTGGGAAAGACTAGCAAGCACAGGCAGTCTACTCGATCTTGGGGTAATTGTTAATTCTTGAGAATTATTAAATCGAAGTAGAAAGAATCCTCATTTAGAGATACGGAAAATTAGTGCGATAGTCGTGCCTTGAGTCTGAGAACAGTGAGAAAAACCTGAGACCGAAGATCGAAGGATAGCGAGGAATATCGAGGAAAATTTATTCCTTCAATAATTCGAATGAATAGAGTTTTTGCGGAAAAAGAGTCAAAATTTATTAAATGTTTCGTTGCTGAATCATTAGTACACTCTTTTGGATTAAATGAATTAGTTTCGTACTTGTGGATAATCTCAAGTGGGTAAGAATTTTTAAGTACATCAGCTGGTCAGCTGTTGAAGCTCTCAGAAGGAGGCTAGCTAAACCGTCCTCTTAAATATTCATGGGAAGACCTCTAAAATTTTTTTCCGAAGCAAATCAAGAAGCCCCTTCGTCGGCTGGGAACGTGCCTTTGCCACGGCCAGTATATCACGGAGCATAAATACACCCTTGAAAAGGTCCTGTGCTGGTTGTTGACCCTGGTCCTGTACCTTTATCAATATTTGTATGTCTGGAGTTCATATAGTTGTCGAAATACAATTTGACCACAGACATGTTGGAGACCTCTGGATTTACCAAGTCACCCTAAAAAAACAAACAAAATATATGCCTAAGCTGTAGTGCTTCAGTTGTATGCGGATGAAAAGGGTAGATCGAAAGTGATTGACCTCTTCCTTTCATTATTGCAGGAATTTTTAAAAACGCTGCATCGGAAGACCAATTTTTAAGCGCTGACCTCGAAGCACTGAATATTAGGGAAAATAGAATGAATTTAAGAAGTTATTGCTTACCGCCGATACTGGACATTTGTCGAAAATTCCGAAAAGGTTTCGGACTAAGGCTACTATGTTGTCATCCTGCGACCTCCTGGTTTTGTTGCAGAGGGAGACAGAGCGATCTTTCCCTATACGTTCCCAGGTGTTCCAGAACATTCCTGTGTCTAGGTATTGAAGGGTGTAATCCAGCTACATAATTGAAAATTCAAAATTTACTAGAAATATTCATTGAATTTCCTTTTTATTTTTGACAAATCTCGAATGAAAATTTGTACACGTCATAATTAATTTATCTATTAATATTTTTCTATCCCTGGCGGATCGCCCGTTTGGGATTCGATCGACTGTCGATTGAAGAATTGAGTTGCTCAGTTTATTGATTATTATCCGAGTGGCTTTCGATTTGAATTTCACTCGATAGAATCGGACATGAATCGACCACATACCGAGTCGATTAAGAGAATTTTAATGATTCAAGACCCGTTGCGATCAATTTATTTTTCGTTTTAGAATAGTTTTTGAATTTTTAATAAGAGAATCGACTGACACTCCAGTCGATCATGTTTCGATTGTTCCCTTTCTTCAAGTCTATCGACCCTTAATTGACCACTCGATTTATTATTCTAGGATAGTTGTCCCATTGTAATTGAAAGAATCGAGTAATACTTTAATCGATCCTCGTCTGGTTACAAGGGTTGTTGCATAACCGAGCGCCCTCTCGGATGTTCCTCCCATTCGAAATTCTCTCGTAATCGACTTCGTATATGGTCGACTCATTTCCGATTTTATCGACTGAAATTAAAATTGAAATCCACCCAAAGGCTAATCGACAAACTGAGCAACTCGATCGACTGGTCCACTAGGGTATGCTATATATAAACAGAAATTACTCACCCTTATCGAACTGTTCGACGGTATGTCTTTTAGATATTTCATGGATAGAGTATCATTAGCAGACCAATAGGAATTTGTAGGGACTTCGTATCTTCGCGTCGAGTGACTGAAAAGTTACTTTTCATGCGCGGCACCTGAAAAACGTCGTTTTCGTGGCGCTGTGCCTCGCGAACACACGTGCCTGTGTGTTCTCGCAAATTTTCCTATGAAAACAAATTCTCTTCCTGTGAGAAACTGAGAAACAGTAAATTACGTTTTTGAAATCACACATTGAGAGTTTTAAATTGCAATTTACGATTGTCAGAAAAAAAGTGAATACGATTTGAATCCCTTTAATTATGATTGCAAAAATGTAATTTACGTATAGATTTTTGTGTATGTCACATTTTAATCATTCCCTAAGTTTATCTGGCTTATCAATATTTCAAGAATGAATAAAATTCAAGCTTGCCAGTCTATTGATTTCTCCATCGGATGTCTAGAAAGTTTATAGAAAATTTCATACCCAAATTTTGAACAATGAAATACTAGGAATGTTTTTCGCAAAAAAAATATGACAATTAATTCCAACAATTAGTTCACTAATTTAAGAACGATATCATAGTAGATAGATCGACATCTATATCTTTGCTGCTACCATTACAGTTTTACATCTTTCAATATTATAGTAACTATTTATCGATGTCCGACTACAGGGCAAGGTACATGAATTTCAGATTTGTAAATTCAACGCAATTTCCCCCGATGGCTAGATTAGCTCTACACACTCCATGTTATATCCAGTGTTATTCCGCTGAATTTTCAATGGGACAAAAAAATCCAATCTCCAACCAATCCCCCTCCTCATACTGCAATTTACATAAATAGGGCGTATAGCGGAAATCGAGTGGAATTCCATTTATCAATCAGCCGGAGAAGATGCCAGGATCCATGCAAATGGATGGATAAATTTATTCCAACAATTGCCATCGAGATAAGTGATCGGAAAATTCGATGGATGTCCCACGTGCAATGCAGCATACATCTTGGACCCCTGTGGGATGGTGAAATGGAGACAAATGATCTGCAGGTATATACAGATATCAGAAGCCATCAGAGATTTTTCTGGCACCAAACGTGTACTTGTTTTGGCATTAGAGCGTTCATGGCTTCACTTCATCAATACATTATATCCATGGAAGATTTTTTGATTTAACACGGATATTGCCTTATGGATGGACACCAATATATAAACCCCAATAAAATTCAACAACCTGTTGGATGCGTTTGGAGCTCGCGCAGAAAGTTTGAAAGAACTTATGCTCAATTATACATGACGAGAAAAAAAACCTAATCCATTTCTAACTGTTTTTACACGTTATCGGGGCAAAAAATGGCTGTTGAACTTTTCTCCGTGCGCTCGGAGAAAAATATATTGAATACGGGGTTACATAAAAAAACAAATGCAACTGCCGAGATGTCAATAATCTCAAGCAGAGACTTTTAAAAGTCAGACTATGAAATTGAATTTTTTATCAAACTGAAAAGTCCAATCTATCGTCATTTCCTTCACAAACAGGTTGAGAATAATTTTATCAAAAAGTTCTTTTCGTAAGACAGAAAAACCAAAATATCACCTACGAAATTAATATGGTGAACATCTGGCAAATAATTTGTTCAAATAAAGTAACATTAGACCTCAGAATCGAACACTTTCCTGGCGATTCAATCAAACGTGTATCGCACCACTGCTTGTAGTTTTTCCAATAATTGCATTGCCTTTAGCCATAACAGACCAATTTTCTGCATGTGACAGTATCCACGAAAAAGCAATGGAACAACATTTCTTATTCGGTAAACGACTAGCAAAAGTGATAACATATAGGGTGAAATCGATTCAACTGTTGAACGAACTCGAGGGCTGCCTCATTGTGTTTATCATGGCGGTTTTACTAGAAAATATTTCACAAGTACGCGACAGCCCTTAATGGTACCATTAACCCATTGCTCCTGCGCCGATAGTAATGTCTATGATTCTCTCATTGTGCATCTAATGTAAAATAGATAAATTTCTAAGAAAATTTATACTGATACCTGTGGATTTTCTCGACAAGAGACTCTCAACTAAATGAAAAACTTGTTTGCTCAATGTAAGAACAAAAGAATAATGAGAAAATTATCCATTATTTAAAATTGAAAAGAAAATATTTTCTTGTCGCTAGTGATTTTTCTTCATCAAAAGTAATTTTTCCACCTACTGCGGATAGGATATTTCGGCCCTAGAACCGGTGGAATTTTTCTGAGGAATATAAATTTAAATCCCAAGCCAGAACTAATAGAAATAAGAGAGAAGTAGGAAACTTTTAATATTGAGACCATCTGTTTTAACCCCCTCGGAATAACTTCTATAATTTCATGTCGTCTCTTCTAGCACTCTCTAGCGGTAATATTTTTTAAAAATGAAATGAAAAAATGTAGCGAAGCTTCTATCTCTATTTGTAGTTTGTATGTGTAGCGATTCATTCCATTATTTAGTAGTAACCGAATTTCTATCACTAAAATTGGCCGCGCGTGTATACACAGTTCTCACATGCCCATTCAGATTTATTTCTTTATTTTATATTTCTTTCTTTTCTTTATATATATTTTATATTTAAAGATAAGTGCAAGAATTTCCAATTTATTTTAGAAATAAGGAGAAAAAAATAATTTTTTTTACATGAAAATAGAATTTAAAATTGCATTTTCAATCAGATTCGGACTTTGTATCAGAGTTGGCTTGGAGAATTGGTTTTTGGCAAAATTTCCTATTTTTATGGTTGTTCCTTCTTTGTATAATTTTCCACTTTCTTTATTTTTTCTTGTGAAGTTGACAGAAAAGAAATTATTTGATTCACTTGACATAATACTTTATGGGTCATTTTTCGGAAATTCTGGAAAAAATATAAATTCCGATACTATACAGTATAGATGTATAGTATAGTAAGAATAAATCGGTGAGAAAAAACGTTACCCTCTTTTATTAATGAAGGGATTGCCCACGTAGTCTATATATCACGGTCCTTTAATGCTGGATAATTTTCATTGCTATTCGTCATAATTCGAATACTTTCGATCGAATGAATAACACCGTCATCGCGAGAGCAAAACGACTCACGAATAAATTCACTTCGATTAATACGCTTAAACCGGGTATTATCATTTCAAATACCCTTTAATCCAGTACCAATCCGTACAAAAAAATTATATTCAAATATTAAATTTTGTTACCAGAAAAAGAGGTACATGCTATGTCATGCCTATATTAAGCTTCACTCCCCGGAAACAAATTTTTGCCAGTGCCACCTAAAATTTAACAGGCCATTCACAACTTGTCAACGTACTATTTACTGAGCCGGATTTAGCGTTACTCGCACTGAAAGGAAAAATGAATTTTGTCGTATAAATTTATTCGGAACAATTAAATGTATATAAATTTTTGCATTTTAGATGAGTGAATTTCCTTGTAGTTACGAAATGTACATGGTAAAAGCACTTTTTTTCTGACAGCCGAATTTGCGACGGTTCAAAAGCTATAATGAACCCTATCTATGTCCAAACCCACAAATTTGAAAAATAAAAGTCATTTCAATATTTGACCGGAATACCACAATGGAGGATAATTGCGGTGATACTTTATGGTGTGCCTTACTGTCTATAAAGCCGGTGAATGTTATATTTGAAGCCGCAAAAGACTTTGTAAGGAGCTCGGTGTATTACACAGAAACCTCTTCATCTTTCATGAGTTTGTGCTTAATTATCTCGTCTCCTAAACTACTCACCCCCCCCCCCTTTTTACTACTGAGTCTTATCTCAAGGTGCTATAGTGATATGATCCACTAAATAACTGGAATAAGTAGATTTACGCAACTTAACTTTGTAGAATGATGTGCTAAAACAGCGCTACATAAAAAAGATAAATGTGCATCGACTTAACTCAACGAGTAATGAACAACGGAAGACTCGAGGAGTTTATAATTGCTGAAGTATCTTCTCATTGAATTTCAGAATTACTGTACATCTCGACCACAAAAGAATTTCCTTCCAGTTCCTCTCATTGATAATAATATTCCTTAAAACAATTTTTCGTTTTCCGTTTTATCTGTATCATTATGTAAGCGCATAGAGAAATGTTCTTGTAAAACACGTGATTCAAAAAAGTAATTTACGATTTTTGAAACGTAAATTATGTTTTCAATTCTCGTGTTTCGCAAGGACATTTTTCTGTGTGACTAAAAATTAAAAAACAATCTCTAAAAAAGTTCAAACACCAAAAGCTTATAAGATTATAATATGTCAATATATTTATATATTAAATTTAATTAAGACTATTAGTTGTTATAACTATATGAACAATAACAAATCCTAACTCCAAAAAATCCATTTCACTCCGGTAGTTTTTGAAATACAATTAACAGATTCCCAGCACCTAACAAGTATTCATAATCCTCCTCACTTTCCGAGTTCACAAAGCGGCTTTAATCAAATAATGGTCCTCCACTAAAACCTCCCAGCCCTGATTGTTGACAACCACACGAATATCCCTCTGAAAAGTTCAAATGCTTGTCACATTTTTACAAAAGAAAATAAAATTCACCAAAGCTTTTCAAAATACATAGCATCAAATCTCTTATCAAAGATACTCCATCAACAATTCTCCCTAATCTCGTTCCGTTTTGTTGCAGAATTGAGCTATGATCCAGAGAGGATCGTAATGCGATTCCGTGATTGGATGGCCCTTGTGGCCTTTTGGACAATTTTGGTAAATGGTGATACGGAGAAACGTATACCCCAAGACAAACCATACGAAACTGTTCCCACAAGATATTATAATACAATACACGGACATGTGGCTGCGAACGGAATTCCTCTGAGCCTATTAGTTGCTCCAGTGAGTACACCTGCAGATGCATTGAAGACATCAAGGCCTAAAAATGAAGCATCGAGACGCGATTACACAATGCAGCATATACCCGACGCCACGAGTATTGATCACAAATTATTGTCAATCGTTGATGTTGGTGATGACACAGCAAAAGTCCTTAATTCAAAAACTTCTTTACTTACCTCGCCAAAAGCCAATAATTTGGATGAAAAAAGTTTAAATAAGCAAGCTGTTCCGGATGACTCAAACTGCGATGGAATTATCCAGAATAAGATCGATATAGTCAATAGTCAATCATCGCCATACATCAAAGGGCGAAAATTTAATAACTTTCCCGGAGATCCATCAATACCAGCGAGCGAGTTGTCAAGTTTTCCAACAAGTGTGAAAGATTTTCAATTATCAAGACGACTGCCACGAGCAGTATTCCACCTTGAAAATAATGGAAAACATGGTGGCGACAATGTTGACGGGAACAGAGAAATTCTGGATTACACGAGTGAAGTTATAACTGAGCAGAAGACTACAGGGACGATAAAACAGGGGAGTAACGTGCAATCCGGCAGTTTACAAATGGTTAGCATAATATCATCTAGACGAAACCGTATTTCAAAACGCTTCAAGAGGAACAAGATAGTCATTAAAGGAAGGAATGAAGATGTAAATATTCAAAAAGGGCCTAGCAGGCTTGAGGGTCTAGTAACAACCGGAAATGAACGAGTGTCAATCAAACCGCCTGATACGAAAGAGCTTGTTGAAAGAGCTTGGAAATTTGTGAATGAGAGTGCTCTTCAAACTCT
The DNA here is from genome assembly GCA_030522865.1 of Psyttalia lounsburyi. Lineage (NCBI taxonomy): Eukaryota > Metazoa > Arthropoda > Insecta > Hymenoptera > Braconidae > Psyttalia > Psyttalia lounsburyi. The sequence continues at coordinate 7,243 of JAPYZN010001674.1, read as the reverse complement.
TTTTCAACCAAAATCACTTGTCGATTCATTGGAGGACAAAGATAATGTTCGCCATGCACAATCAAAGGATGATACTTCCTGTAGATATGCCCAACAAAGGCCAACTAATGAGGCAAAATTCCCTCAGCCATTATCAGCTGCCACCGATGTGCGAGATATTAATGACGCCAGTGATGCTACACACCCAAACTTCAACCATAAAGTCACACCTGAAACACTAAAAGAATCCATTATTCAACCGGCCTCAGGATCTGCGATAAAAAGAGAACGTAAATCAAGATGTCAGACTGTATACCCAAGCATTATTACTCGCGCGTCACGTGAAACCATAAAAAAACTCATATCAGAATCCAATACATCCGAAAAACATGAAATTCCCGGTATATCAGCAGTTGTGGTAACTGAGTTACATGCATCCCCTGAGTTTCTCCAATCAGACGTGCAGAATGAATTGAACACGAGCATACCACCAACTTTACTCCCCAAGTGGGAGCAAACCTCTGGTGCAAGAGCTACCTCCTTGTTTGAGCCAACTCCAGACGTTGATACAGTTCCATCTGTGGGTGCACTTGAAATCGATAAACCCAAGAATCTTCAAACTTACATCATCAAATCACGGAGAGTTCCATTCGTTACAACTGTGTCATCCAAACTTCAAACGTCTCACTCACGAAATTATGATCGGTATGCGGTGAAGATGGGAAAAGTTAACCACGTGGATAATTCATTCACCACTGACAGACTGATAAACGATACGGAACTTTTGCATGCCCGAGTTGGTGAGGGTGGATTTGATGAGCTAGCACTTGATTCATCAACCTCACAAATCATTAAACCAACTGTATCAACACTTTCAGCATCACCGAGTGTTCCAAACAATCTGACCAAGTCTTTGCGAAGTGTACCATCCAGTAATTCTACAAAACAATCAAATGTTATTGACTCACCACTAACACCATCAGCATCTCCATCAATCGCAGCAGTTTCAACAACCGAAAAAAAATCCATAACTTCAATTTATGATGAGAGTACATCACGTAACTTTGATTTTTCTGTACAATCGAATGCTACAACAATGGTAATTCATGATAATCCCATTATGAACCAACCAAATGCACCGTTGACTGAGTTGACAGATGGCATGTCATGGCAAACAAGGGAAATCGCTCTCACAACAATATACAGTGATATACGTACGTTGGATCACACTGAGGTAGAAAACTCCACCCACGTATCGCCAAATCAATGGCCTGTGAAGCACAGTGCGGTGGTCGAGGGCGATTTGGTACTGGGTGGCTTAATGATGATACATGAAAGAGAGGATACCGTTACTTGTGGACCGGTAATGCCACAAGGTGGTGTACAAGCACTTGAGGCCATGCTATATACCTTGGATTGGCTCAATAAAAGGGAAATAGTACCGGGTGTCAAGATTGGAGCTCACATTCTTGATGATTGCGACAAAGACACTTATGGTCTTGAAATGGCTGTTGATTTTATCAAAGGTGAGTAAATCCTCACTGCTTTCACGCAATCAATGTTTTTTTTTTTGGCCACGAATTTTCGGAGGATTTCAGGTAATGCGCGTTGAAAACAAGGGGGGCGTATATTTTGCCACTGCTTCTGCTTTTGTTGACGTAGATTTGCATTTAGATAAGATGGATCATCCGAGATTTCGGGCATCCGGGGATTAACATTTTTTTAGAGGGAGTCAGGTTGAGAAAATAACACTGATTTCATCGGACTCTTTCGTAGTGTTTATAGAGGTAGTGTCGTTGTGAAAGATAATGACAAGTTGGATTCATCAAGAATAGCAATCACGAATCCAAGGAGTAACGTAGGATGAATTAAAGAGCGTTGGCATTTATCTTCTCAGAATAGTAAGTTTTAAGATTCGCCAGAGAGCAAAAGCTCTTCGTAAATCCGCGGCTTCAATGGGAAAGCTCTCTTCAAGGAAGATGCTTTAAAATCCAGTAGTCAAAATGAAAAAAAGATGTAACACTACCATCAGCATCTAGCATTCTCTCGTCTCTTCGTATCTGCTTTGTGGCCTATAAAACTCTCTACGAGAAAATTCCTACATTATTTTTCAAACCATTTCCTGTAAAATACACTGATAGCATCACGTAACCAATCCTTTTAGATTTATCCTTCATCACTTTCGCCGATGGTTTCCCCCACATAAACATTCCTCCCGTAAATTCGTAAGTGCCTCAAGTGGAACTAACTTTCATTAGTCAAACACGATGAATGCTCCGCGTCGGTAACCTTGCTTCATCGGTCGGTAATATCACTCTTCTCATGTAGTCATAACCTCGGGGGGTCCGAGGGTTATCGATCGCTACACAAACGACGAGACTTACTGGAAAAGCTTTATCGACTGTTGCATTTACCCAGTAGATTTCACAAGCTTTTCAATAGCAGATGTCGAGAAGCTTCTCCTACTTTTACGACCGTAGCAAAAGATAATCTCCAATCTCATTGCAGTTATTTATCACTTTATCAGTTCATGAGTACATCAGTTGACGAAGTGTCTGCAGCTCCCCTAGTTTCGCTTCACTACCATTTTTTTAATTCGCACTGAAACTTTATGACGATTCGTAAGTAGCCATTACATCTTCTCGTCCCTTCGGTGCAGATAGGGCAAATGTTAAACATTAGTGCTTCTGTATAATATTTGTCTCATACGGTGTTAAGCTCTGTATTGATAAACTTGTTTAATCCCATTGGGTTTGACGATGGTCGTTGTTGGAATGATGTAAATTTACTGGTTTGTAAGAAGCTACCTTATCTCTAGTCTCATTTCAATGATTTGTCGGTCCACTTGGAACGCATGGTTTAAAGGCTTTTCGACGACGTTTTATTTGTCAAACTCAACTTGCAACCCCTTCTTTAGCAAGCAAAACTGGATTTACCTGAGGTGTACGAGATAACAGGGCTCCTGCAGCATCGGTCTCGGGGTTATTTGTCAGAGAATTACCCCTCCGCCAAAGTATACACTGGACCATTTCTCATTTTTATCTCTAATCGGCTCCGGTAAAAGAGAAGAAACAATAGGGATGGTATTCAGGGGTGGAGATGTACACTAATGAGAAAATCGGTATGTCACATTTGCAGTTATTTACGTTGTGATTTATTCAGACTTGATGAGAGTGGCATGAGAGGAAAATACGTTGAGAAAATTATCCCCGTTGAGCAAAATCCATACTGCAGCGGCGATAAACGATAATCCTGACTTAATGAACAAGATTATTTGAATGATTTTAGAGCTTATAGTCGCTTTTAGTCGTATAGGTTGAAATTGAGTATGTTTCCTCTTTTAATTCGATTCTTCGTAATATAAACATCGAAGCTGAAATTATACCCATCTGCAGATTAATAATTTCTTTTATTTTCATCCATTAGCAACGAATCTATTAAACGACACACAGAAAAAATTCTCGTGAAACATGACATTTGAAAACACACTTTACCCTTGTGAAATCGTAAAGGACGATTTAAAAAAATGTAAAATAGGAGGGTTTATATAATTTACGTATTAAAAATAATAAAGTACGACGTATGGTGCCATAAATTACAAAAGTATTTTTTTTTTTAATAAAAAAAGATAGTCACGTGACTTGTTTTTTGGCCAATATCTCGGAATCTGAGAGAAATAGCATATTTTCGCTCACGATTTTTTTGTATATCTCATAGGGCTCTACATAAATGATGAATGATCGAGGAGGTCCGAATATTAAATGAAAATTATTGATTACAATTAATATCACTCAGATTAAATTTATTAACGGTTATCACAATAGGTCCTTACTACACAACGACCGTTGAATTCCTCAATGAATATAATTGCTGAGTGTCTCAATTAATTGGTGCTTCTCCCAAATAAATTCTCAAATGAAATAGCAATTAAATTAACTGGAAGTCTAATCTCAAATTTCCAAAATTGAATTTCGTTGAAACGGACTCTTATGTAGTCAATAAATGACTGCTTAACAAAGGATGCCCAGTCAGTGAAAATTGGAGATGTACTGACTCGTTGTAGCGACGGTTTTCGATAATTTCTCGTTCATATGACCGTTAACCCGAAGGTCTTCGATCTGTAACGAATTTGAAAGTGGGGGTTCTCAATTAATTTTCAATATTCTCTTACGACATCAGTTGCGTTTCAGAGGAGAAATTTACAAAAATTTTGATTTCTAAAAATTTGTAACTGTCAAAATGAAAATTGTAAAATTTCAAAGGGTTAATGTCTTTTCCACATCCCGTTTCGCCAGAATATTTGGTAAATGTTAACCAAGCCCCCCCCCCCCCTGCAAATAAAGTTAAATAAAATAATTTCCAAAATAGTTTGCAAAAAATTTTCAATAACTCCCACAAAAATAAATATTTTCAACTCTGGTTATATCGCACTTAAAAGTGTTTTAAAAACACCCGTCGACTAATGGTTAGTGTATCAACCGAATGTATATTTACTTGAAATTTAAAAGATATCGGATAAAGGAACATGAAAACAAAAGGTGTCTAAGGTATTCACCTTGGTAAACACGGGCACGGTTCGTAGGAATTTTGTCAGTTTATGGCTCTGTTTCACAAGGAATAAGCAGCAAACTGTTGCACCGTGGACAAGTGCTACGGGTGAACATCAAAGCGCATAAAATTGAAATTTCGAATGGTGATGCAGTGAAAAAAGTTTCCAAGGTGAGTTTCCTGTGTATCGCCAGCTCACCAAGTTGATACATTGATTCTTTGGATAGTCTGACCCAGACTATCGTAAACATTTTATCTTCCAACTTTTTTCTTATTACATTCCGGCCCTTTCTGCCCTTTTGAATAATTAGCTCTGGTGTGCATATGCGCTCCTATAGATAATAGGAGTTGGTATGGGAAACCACAGAAAATTATGCCGGTACAAGGGTTCACTCTACTAGTGACCTCCCGCCAGTCGGAGCCTACGATTGAAAAATACGCATCCACCGGGACTTGAACGCATAACCTTTAGCACACTAGGCTCGTACCTAGCCACCTCAACCACCGACATTGGAAGCTTTTATCTTTAGTTGGAAAATGTTTTTTCAAAATGTTTTTACTGACAGAAGGGTCAGAGGCGTTGGATGGGTTGACTGAAATTTTTACATTATCTTTGTTGTGTCTCTTGTCTGCTTCTGTGTCAATAAGTGTCCCAGATAGAAAAAGCCCATCCTGATGTTGGGAACAAGGCGAAAGCAAGATTTGACATTAAGGCTAGATGCCCCAACCTTAAATCAGGCTTCTTTCCATTGTTGAAACGTATATTGATTTAAGTATGAGTCGTCAATATATAATCAAGCCTTGGTTTAAGGGTGGAACAGCATGGCTGCTCAAGACTAGGATTTCCAAAATCGAACAAGACTTAGTTTTCATCGTCAAATCAATGACTGATTCAAATCTGAGGAGCAATGTTCCGTCGAACTCGTCCTATCGTTTCAAATTTGATTCATTGAACGAGATAAAAAAGATTTATTTTTAATTAATTTTTTGCGAAAATTTCTCATAAATTCGTCAACATTACATTTTCATTTCCTAATCAATACGTAATTCATCAAGTGGAAATTATTCAACAAATTTCTTTCTCTCCTCCTGTAGATAGGGAAACTAACAATTATACGTAGAAAACCTCGTCTCCATGTGAAATTGCGAAGAATCCATTGCCTCTTTATTTGCAATTTAAGTTGAATCTACATATTTCAAAATACTCACAACTTTCTATTTCAATTAGTTCTTTTTATTCAATAAATGGGTAAATCTTTATTTTGTTCGTCCAGCAAGAATCAGGATTTACTGATTCTTAGATGAGATTTGGAGTACAACCCCGTTCTAATCATGACACCGAAGGTTGGATCGAGGCTCGATAGGTAAGGCTTGACCAACGGTGGGATTTTGCAGCCTGGGAAACAGTTATTTTCCAATGTTAGTTCAAGCTTGATTCAATCTTGGATGTCGAGGCTCGACCAGTCTTTGTCAATCCTGGATCAAGCCGGTCGAACCTTGTTTCCATCGTTCATTCACTGACAGAAAAACGTACTTTTGGCCGAAAAATTAATTCTTGGTTCAAGAATATTTTTTACTATCACATAATTCTTGGGCCAATCTTTTTCTCTTATCCCTTAAGTATGCACGTTGTCCAGGGAAAAAAAAACCTTATAACTTTCCTTCTCTGGACAATGAACAATACTTCAGGAAAAAAAGAAAAAGATTGGGTCAAGAATTATGTGATAGTAACAAATTTTCTTGAAGCAAGAATTAATTTTTCAGCCAAAAGTTCGTTTTTCTCTCAGTGTTCCTACTTGGGGTTGTGTTTGGGACCAGACACCATCACGTACACGCCGTTCTTTTCGGTCAGGGCTCAAAAAATCGAAAGTCCAAGAAATCGGTAAAAATGAAATCTGAGCCCCCTCAGCCGTCGAAAATGCTGAAAAACGACGATAACGTGCTGAAAAATAAAAAAAACTGATAAAAGGGCCAAAACGGCAAAAAACAGCCAAAAACTCGCAAAAAGGGCTACTCAGGGCTCATCTTCCTTCAAAAAAAGAAGATTTGGGCATCCCTGGTCGGCCAGCTGGGCAGCCAGTCGGCTGTCTGGCCCGACAGGCTGAAATGCCGAAAAACCGAATGCCCCCCCTTTCTATTCTGCTGATTTTTACCGAAATCGGCCATCTTTTGACGAGATTTAAAAAACTATTGATCCTAACGCCCTGGGGTTGCACTCATTCGAAAACTGAGCTCGTTTCCCATCGATATTGGGTATTGGCAAGTTTTTTACAGGCACCGTTTTTACAGTTCTTCTGAAATTCGTAAAATTACCAAAAAGGGGTGGAAAAATCATTTTTGCAATACCTGCCCAAAAAGTTCACTTTTCGGTACCGGTTTTCGTGCGTAAAGCGGTACTTTTCCGCACAGTGTGCGTAAATAATATATTTTGACACTAGGCCGTGAAGAACTTTTCTGGCGAATATGAGAACTCGCCTTCGGCTCGTCCTGTAATCATATGAGGCAGAAAAGTTCTTCACAGCCGTGTGTCAAACAATATTTTTTGTCACGCCGCCCGTGGGCGGTGTTTCACGGACGCGAAGCGGCCGTGAAGTAGTGCTTCACGGACTGAGTGACAAAAAGTCGGAAATCGTGCGTAAAGTGAAACTCGTGCGTAAAGCTTCGCTTTACGCACTCGAATTTCACTTTACACACGATCTTGACTTTTCCGCACTCC
>JAPYZN010001673.1:0-32940 GCA_030522865.1 Psyttalia lounsburyi | reverse complement strand
TAGGTGGGTTTTTTTTTTTCTGAGGGGTTGGACGGAGGGAGCACTTGCTTGAGGGATGAGGGAGACGGGGCGGGAATTTTTTTTCGGGGGCTAATTATCGAGAGGTGGGAATTTTTTGGATTTTTTTTTTTAAGGAGTTTGGGCGGAAATTGGAGTTACGGAGATTTTTTTTTTCGCTCGTGTGACAGATGAAGTTTTAATCAAAATTGAATTTTGGAAAAGTCGAACGGTGATTAAATCGAGCTTCTGTAAAACTTTAAATTGGGTGGAATTGCTGAGCCACTTCTGCAAGACTTGCCCGCCGGATTTAAAATTATCCCCAAGTGCCCTCCCTCCCCCTCATCCCCACAATCCGTAATTGACTGAAGTTGCCTAATAAAATTAAAATTGTATTAATATTAATAAATAACATTAATAATTTATTTTTTATTACAATAAATACTAATAAAACGCCCCCAGCAAGTAGTTCGAAAATGACATAATCGGACGCGGTTCAAAAGCCCCGAAAAATTTCAATTTTTCAATTCCCTATTTTTTATCCCCAAACGACAGCATTCCCCACGATTCCTGGAGAATTTCAATGTCCTCCCCACCCAAAATAGTCACCAGTAGAATCCATTCCATTACCTCAATTCGCCCAGCCGATTTTCCCCGGTCTCGCCCGGCGATCGGATGCCCTGAGTTTTCCTCAAAGCGATCCGCCGACAATCCGATTAAAATCGTCGACCCAGATCTCTTGGGTAAGCGAAGGTGTCCGAGTGCTTAGTAAATAAGCATCCAAGGGCTGGTGTATTTTACGGGTAGGGGGAGGGGGGGGGGGCGTGGGGGAACGAAGAAATTCCGGCCCCCGGAGGGGTGAGTACAAGGCTAACCAAAACGCTACATGTTGTCCTCGAGGGTATACCCAAGGTTCCCAAGTAATCTCCATCATCTCTGTCGAGTCTCCGGCATCAACCTGCCCATGTCCACTGTCTTTAATACACTTTTGTCCCCTTGGAATTGCCATTCGGGGGGCCTTCGATCCGCCTATACCGCTTGAACTCACCTCCGGGGATGTACAAGTCACAATTCGTTGCGCTAAAAAAAATTCAGGTGAGCATTGTTTATCGCCCGGATAAACAATCGAGTCGACAATCACTTCCGGGCGGGAGGGGGTGGACGCGGAGGGTCGGAAGGGAGTCCTGTTGAGCTGCATTGCTGCGGCTGTTAGGGCTTACTTGAGGAGGAAATTTTCGTTTTATATCCGCTGCGAGTGGATAGAAAAAATTCAGGTCATATCGATAAATCAATTTTCCTAGCTGGGCCGCATGTCTTCCTAGAAAACCTGCGGTCACTGATACTCTTTATCAGGATTTTTTATTTTTTTTATTGGGGAAACAAAGAGCGCACAGGTATCCACTTGCGTTTGATGAAATTGGTTCACGGGCGTGACCCGAATCGCTCGCTGGGATTGGAATTCCCGGAGGTTTTGGGGGGTTAGAGTGCAGTTTTTTTATTTTTTATTATTTATTTGAACGGGGTGGTTGTGGGGGGGAATAAGTTGTTGATAAATTTGTGATTCAATTAATTAAGGGCGAGTTTAATTGATTTTTCAAGAGATCAAATGCGAGCGGTCCTTGGAAGTTGCTCTTCATCGATTGTTTCTAGTGTTGACTTTTAATTTGACTTGTGTAATTGCTATTAAAAAAACAATTAAATGGTACGTATGCCACTTGAACTGATGCTATTGTTGTTTTATCAGGAATTGGAGGTCTTTCGGGACTACTCTGGGGCCCAAAGACGTCGCTGGCTAGGAGCACTAGGGTACATTATTGAGAAATTATTTTTTTATCCATTTTTCTGATCATTGTTGAGTTTTTGAAATCTTAAAACATTCTCGTCTCTCTCTCTCTCTCTCTCTCCCTCTCTCTCTCTTTCTCTGCTCGCACTTATCATTCTTCTGGTACACGGAGAGAAATATTCGATAACAATTACGGAGAAATTCACGTAATCTGCTGGCGTGAAGGGTTTTCCGCGAATTTTAATCGGAATTGAAGAGAATAAATCTGGAGACCTTCTGGAAATTCTCCAGTCTCACTCGGATGTTTAAAAATTTTTTACTGAACTCACTGGGGCTCACGCTATGAGGCCCCGGACGTCGTAGAATTTATGCGACGATTGACATTTTTTAGAGAATTTTACGTCGCCCCCAGATTACGTTTCGAAATGTAATTCCTTTTTTCTGCTGGCAATTTTTATTGAATATTTCTCAACCTGTACCGGAATTTTTATCTTCTTCACGTGCTCAAAGAGAAAATTATACTTTCACTCGTCGCAATTTGAATGCTGAGAATGTAGAATTAATTGTCGTTTTTTTTACTCTGGGCGGAATGATTCTCTCTTTTACATTCAAAGTTTTTGTCCACTCTTTTATTTTTTCTCGCCACTTGAATTCTCAAATATTTATTCGCAAAAATTCTCTCACATCGGCATGTTTTCACTCCTCTGTTTCATCAACATTCAGGCAAATATTTAATTTTCCTCTAGAGATGTAAAAATAAAAATATATATATATTTTTACCGCTTGAAATTCTGCTGACTCCTCGATTGTCATGGAAATTAAATTGAAGACGTTATAATGTTTCGCTTTTAAAATGCTACAATATGCCAATAACAAATTCGCTCTGCTTATTGCACTATTTACCCTATAATATTATTACCTCATAGTCAGCATTGCCCATTGAAATTAATTACACTGGTCAGAAATTGTCGACTGACTTTAAAATTTCCAGGCGATTTATTTGAATTGTTGAAAAATATGAATAAAAATGTTATTTTAAAATTCATCCTCTCCTCAAATTTATTTTAATTCGCAGCACTTGCTCCTCACCTCCCGAGCTTAACAACAAATTCTCAACCACTTTTACCAAAATATCTAGAACATTATTTAAAATTGCCAAATTGAGTAAAAAAATTAATTCACTCAAAACTTTTTCAAACAGATAATCCGGATTTCCTCAAAAAATTAATAATAACAGTATATTATTATTATTACTTATTATAAATAATCAAAATTTGTTTGCATGTGCCCCTTTCCGATATTACAGTCGCGCCAGCCGCGGCGGCGAATAAAAACAGTCGAGCGGAGTCGAAGGCGGCGGCGGGGGGATGAGATGGGGGTTTAAAGTATCATTTTTATTGTTTGTTTTTCTCCCCCGCCCCCCTCCCCCCGGAAAGCTCAGCTCGTTCTTGTGTATTTTTTCTCTATTTCCCCCATTTCTATCTCCACCCGCGGAGCCCGAAATTTTTCACGGTTTTTTATCGTTCCGTGTCTGTGACAGTGAAAAACAAAAAAAAAAGGTAAGTTTAGCTCCTCCTCAGGCGCCGGGACATCAAACGTTCATCTTCACTCCTTCGGAAAATGGAGGGAAACATTTTTTTTTTTCTGTGAGAGCGAGCAAAGTGGCGGAATCAAAGAGAATTCCTTCGCTGGTCCACTTGTCATCGGACAATGACGTCTTTTTCAATTGATCGACCAGTGCACGGACGAATAAGAACCGATTTTTTTTTTTATACATTACTGGAGTCTCGTCCTCTCCTTTCGCACTTATGTCATGAGCCTTGTAATAATTTGTGAACAATTCACGAATAATTCGGATGAAAATTGTCCGAAGAAAAAAAAAAAGTTCAAAATTTAATTTTATCGCTCGAAAGTTTTGACTGACATTTTCTGACGGCACATTTTATGATTTAAATTAACGATTGTGAATAATTAGAGGGGGGGGGGGGGGATTTGTTATTTTATTGAGCAGGCGAGCCTCAGAATTTTTAATCCTCGCGACGGGTCATCGGATTATAGAAATTGTATCGGCGGCGAGAGAAAAAGAATTCCCTCCTTAATTAGTACGTCAGGTCAGGCGATCGCCGGTTTCGCTTCAATTTCGGGGAACAAATGAGGGAAGAACAAAAGATCCCATAACGTCCGAAGACACTGGGGGGCCCGAGAGGCCGGGGGAGGCTTTTGGACGCGGCGTCGATGCGGTAGATGGATCGATTAATCATCCGTCCAATCCGCGGTGACGGATCAATCCCTCCCGCGATGACCCCGAAAACCGCTCGATGACCCGATGTCGAAGGACAAAAAAGCCCCCCCCCCCCCCCTAGAAGTGAACAAATATGACAATCGGGGGATGGCCAGTCGCTCGATGCCCACTCCCATTGGAAAAATTGAGATTAACTTGGGCGATTAGAACAAAAAGGTCATTCCAGTGTACATGCCAGTTCCAATAAAAAAAAATCAATTCGCCGGTTTTAATTACCCCACATGTCAAGAAAATAAGTGAACAATTGGGAAGAAGACTTTTCTGTTAATTAATTAATTGTAATGCATTAATTGCATGATTGATGTTTTTTAATTTCGTAAATGATTGGAATTTTTTTAATATTCAACGCGGATAAGCGATTATTTATTATTCAACGGTGCGGAATGCAGAATATTATGACCTCCCCAGTGAGCGAATGATAATCCCAGTGACGGAATAATTAAAAATATATTCATCACCGAATTTAACCGAGAGAAGTGCGTCAATGATTTCAAAGATAGTTCTTTAATCAATATCTCGAAATCAGTGGGAGATAGCAACAATTTTGTTAATATATTTTTTGTAGATCATTAAAAAAGCTACAAAAAAGGTCCTATACAAAATTTTCTGTCTCTCTTTAATTTTTAGATATTTAGAAAAGATTGAGTGTGAGGTTCTCTCTTACTCGCGATTTACATTTTTTATTTATAAATATTTTCACGGATCCTCCATATGTTGATAAAATATTGAACAATATGGAGAAGACTGTTATGTTAACAAACTAACAAAATTTGTATTTATTTAATCTATTTTCATTTTTAAAATCCTTGAAATTTTCCCAAATTCATAATTTCATTAAAAAAACGATTGAAAATTAAATTTTCGAGGTTTAATTCCGTTTAAATAAAAAGAAACTAAACAAATGGTTAGAGCATATGTCAAATCTGCAATTGTCGTGATAAACGCGTTCAAGATTTCCACAATAATTCGGAGCAATCGTAATTACCCCTTAAAAATTTCGCTGAAAGCCCCAGGAAAATTTTATCACCTCCCCTGCAATCACGAAACGTCATTCCCGGGTATAACTCGAGCCATAGCCATTGATGTTATCTATCAGGATGACCATGGGTTGCATCGATACCCCCAAGAGGCTCCCCCGGGCTCTCCGCCGCTAGGCAATAAACTCCTCACGTGCGTAAACACGTGTCACTCTCGCGAAATAATCCATGTGACGATCCCCCCTGAAGAAATAAAACCACATCCTCGCAAACTCCCGGGGCTCCTGTCGCCCCCCCTCCCCCGAGAATCGAGGAAACTAGCGAGTGACTCCGGCGAACGAGTAGTCAAGTTGTCAGTCGAATCCGAGATTGTTCGAAAGCACTTTCGAACGGGAATAAATGAACGATATTACGAGAGGGGCGAGGGAGGTCGAAGAAGCAAGAGAAGTTGGGGAATTTACGGCTGTGCACTTTTTTATCGGAGCACTTGAGAGCGCCTGCGATAAAAATCCCCGGTCTCGAGGAATAAAGCATTCTGATATGGATATGAATGTAACGCGTCGATAAACTACTCAAGGCTTTTCAATGTATTTTTATTATTCCTGACGAATGCGCGAACGGGGCACGAGTGGCTATCCAGAGTTTTTCAATTCTCCTTCTCTTTTTTTTTGCTCTTTACGCTATTGAGCTTTATTATTGAGGGAGGAAACTATTGGCAGTTTAATTTGAACTGAAACAAGTATTCTATTGGAGAGGGATTGTTATGTTGATGGGAATTTTATCGGAGGTTTTCAATGAAAAATCGGTTAATTCCAGGGGGAAACGGAATTTTTGAGGTTTCAAGGAGAACAGTCAATGGATAGTCCGACAATTTTTTCGGCCGCTCATTTCCTCGGTCTCAGTTATTCGGAGATAATTTTATTTTTCATAAATTCGTCAGGCGAATTTAATTAAATATCAGTTATTCACTTTTGTGGGGATTTTTTTTGGATTTTCAATTGGTTTTTTAATTATTTAGGAATTTCAGAGAAAAATTGAATGGAATTTCACTCAAAAAATCCTACCCTGGCCCGCAGGACTTGCCGATATTTTATTGTTATTTCCCGCATTTTCCCGAGTTTCTGCGATTTCAAGGAGAGCAATCAATAGATAGTCCGCCACTTCAGTCGTCCTTTTTTTCCTCGATCTAATTTATTGAGAGGCAATTTTATTTCTGATAAATTCCTAACTCAAATTGAATCAAATATCAGTTATTAAAGTCCGCGTGGGTTTTTCCAAATTTTCAATTAATTTTTTGCGCACTTGTTCGCGAACTCTAGACAAAAATTGTCAAAAGCGTGCAACAAAGTCGTTATTTTTCGCTTGAAAAAATTGCTACCTTGGCCCGCAGGAATTAATAATAATATTCAATAACAATCACTCCCACTCCCGCCCTCAAGAAAAATACTCCCACCCCCTCAACCCCCGGGCAGGTCCGGAAAAATGATTTCCGACCTTTTGTTATCAATATCTCGAAATTGACGGGAGATAGCAAAAAATTCGTTACCAACAATTATGTACAGAATTGAAAAAGCTACAAAAAAGCATCTGTCCAAAATTTTCTATCTCCCTTCAATTTTGAGATATTAAGAAAAGATTGAGTGTGAGTATAAAGGGCGTGGAATAAAGTCGTTATTTTTCGCTTGAAAAAATTCCTCCCCTGTCTCGCAGGAATTAATAGTAAAATATCATTAATTCCGAATAATTCTTCCATCTCCAGTGGCCCCGGTTCCGCTCCGCTAATCGCCCACCCGGGAACACTTCTCCAAACATTACGAGCCACCGAAGGCTTTGGAACCGAGATTACAACCTGAATTACAACTGTTTAACTCCATAATCTTAGTATTAAACAAACCCCGCGGTATATCTGCTTGCAGTGCGCCGAGGCTCGTGCCGCGATAATATAAACATTAATTATGCAGAGTCGATTCGCAGAGGGGGGAGGTGCCTGTCCTAGGTACATCGACGGCAGTGGGAAGGTATCGATGGGCTTCTGTCGATATGAAGTGTGATGCATAAATTAATCGGCCTGCGGTGACTCGGTTGATGGACCGGGGAATGGCATAATCCGGCGCGATGATTTATTATTCAAGAGAGCCGAATGAAGAATATCACGATCTCCCCAGTGAATGAACGATAAACCCAGTGACAGAACAATTAAAAATACATTTATCACCGAACTGCACCGAGAGAAGTCAATCCGATTACAAAATCAGTTTTTCATCAATATCTCGAAATCGACGGGGGATAGCAAAAATTTTGTCAATAACTTTTTTGTAGAGAATTTAAAAAACTACGAAAAAGTTCCTATGCAAAAATTTCTATCTCTCTTCAATTTTGAGATATTCCCAAAAGATTAAGGATGAATTGCTCTATTACTCGCAATTTACATTTTTTATTTATTAATATTTTCGAGGGACGCTGGCACTCATTGAGAGACTCGATTTACTATTAACTATTTAAGAGAGCGGAATGCAGAATTTCGCAATCTCCCCAGTGACAGAATAATTAATAATATATTTATCACCGAATTGCACCGAGGGACGTACGTCAATCCGATTTCAAAACCAGTTTTTCATCAATATCTCGAAATCGACGGGAGATAGGAAAAATTTTGTTAATAACTTTTTGTAGAGAATTAAACAAACTACGAAAAAGTTCTTATGCAAAATTTTCTATCTCTCTTCAATTTTGAGATATTTCCAAAAGATTAAGTATGAATTGCTCTATTACCCGCAATTTACATTTTTTATTTATAATTATTTATAAATATTTTCGAGGGCCGTTCCCTCGCTGAGAGACTTAACTCCGGTCGACACGAACGAAGAGAAATCGCCTACCTAAAGTCGGAAAAATCCTCTGGCAGTGGAGTCGTCTGACGTTGTGACGCCACTTTTTATACGACTCGACAAGTGGAAGAGAAAAAAACATACCGGGTAAGAAAGTTCCATCATCTGCTGGGGAATCGTTTGGGAGACAATAAAACACGACATCAACTCTACCTATTCCGTCTATATATCTTTTAGAGGGGTCAACAGCCCCGAGGAGGTCCATTATCGTTCCTCCAAGGATGAAAGACTAGAGATATTTCCACTGACATTGATTTCCCCGGATTCACTAAAACCCGAGACGCTTGCAATCTCTATTGTATTTTTCAATTTCTTCTTTCAATTTACCCAATTAAATTCTTTCTCTAATGACCCAACAGTCGTTGATTGGCGGGCATTTCCAGTGAAATTATTGACAATTAAAGAATAAAAAATGCCTAAAGTCCCATATATTTCGCTGTCACGTTCGCAAATTCTCCCAGCTATTTTCATTTTTTTCTACAAAGCCAGGAAAATGATCTAAGAATCCTGAAAGTGGCACGTCTTCTATAGACCGACTGCGGCGGCATTTGCCGGGGCGACGAGTTAAAAATTCACTATCCCCTTCAAGCGCCTTTTGCCAGCGCTTTTTGTGAGTCGGGAGACCGCATCTCTCTGCCATTTTCCAGCCACAATTAAATTCGCGTCGAGTTACTAGCGCATCTCCACGAGAGAAAAAGAGAGGTGAGGCTGCATAAAAGATGTGAATGGGGGGGAGGGAGAGAGAGAGGGGGACTTATCTCACACCCGTACAGCCACCCCGCCCATTCCCGGTTATGTTCATAATTTTTCTATTCATCCGTCGGGGCTCTTCAAACACTACGCACCCACTCGAGTTAATTATCTCGTGCTTTGTGATGTTGCTATGTGTTTTTTTTATCAACAGGAATTATAGACAAACGCGGAAAATATTTGTCCTGTGGATTATGAGGAGAAGGAACTCTAGTGAAAACGGAGGGCGAGAATTTTAAATAATTTATGAGATTTATTTCTGAATTTATTTCCCTAAATTCCCAAGATTGTTACTAATTTTTATGGAACAATTGAGGACATCAGCACCCCCATAATACTCAATAACAATCACTCCCACTCTTGCTCTCAATAAAAATACTCTCATCCTCTCAACCCCCCAGCAGCTCCGGAAAAATGATTTCCGAACTTTTGTTATCAATATCTCGAAATCGACGGGAGATAGCAAAAATTTGGTTAACAACAATTTTGTACAGAATTGAAAAAGGTACAAAAAAGTATCAGTCTAAAATTTTCTATCTCCCTTCAATTTTGAGATATTAAGAAAAGATTGAGGGCGAGTTTCTCTACTACTCGCAATTTACATTTTTTAACTAAACAGGAGGAATATTCGCACTCCCTGAGCGCCTCAACTCCCGACAATTCCACTCCCTCCCTTAACTAAAATACTCCCGCCCTCCCACTCGCCACCCCCCCCCCCCAGCAGCTCCGAAAAAATGATTTCCCCAATAACGACACGATTTTTTTTCCCCCGGCCCGAGGGCAAAAACTTTCATTAAATTCTTCTGTTTTCCCAGTGCATCCGTCCGCAATTCATCGCAGCACTTGGTGCATTTTAATTTATCTCTCTGTCGAAGGAAAAATTAGTTTAGTTTCCCCCGAAGAATTTTCCCCATCCACTGGAGTCTCAGAAAGACAGGATTAAACCACAACGAGTGTACACCCGTTGACGTTGTCGCAACCGCACCGAAGCCCTCGGCGATCTCCTCTCCCGTTATTTTTTCCTCTTTTACAAACTTCTCTACACTCGTTGGAGCGTTTGATTTTTCCGGCCCCGAGGCGAGCCCCATTTTTCCTTCACACTGTCAGCCCCAAACGCTCGTCACTGGGGAAAAATTCCCATGTAAATCGTGTAAAAGAGGGGGTGGGGGGTGGTAGTGTTAGAACAGAGAGAAAAAAAAATGTTAAAATAAATATAAAAATAAACAGAATCCAATAAAATCGATTGGAGATGTAAGCCGTGCAGTCATCCCGGGATATTAACGATGTTCTACCCGCGAAAACTAATATCCCCTTTTGAAAATAACACTCGTCCTGGGGAGAATGAAAATCGATTGAACCGGGAGAAAAGCTCGCGATGAGAAAAGGCATTTCTAGACGACTTTTGGCTCGCGGTCACGCCCTACGCCCAGCCATTACCACTGATTCAATTGAATTACGACTCATAGTTCGTTGAGTGAAACCCGAGATTACTCCGGGACTCGTATAACTACGCTCCTCATTGTCCGCGAGCTATTTCCTAAGAAAGAGCTTTTATTTTACGCGTTTTCTCATTTTAATTGTATTTAACCCGAGACTACCGAGAATATGCAATTAAATTTTCATGATTATCTCGAAATCCGGGGGAGATAGAGGAATACTCGTGAGTACCTTTTTTGTCGAGCAGATTGAGAGCTATAAAGAAGGTCTATACAAAAACTTTGCTAGCTCCCTTAGTTTCGGAGATATCGAATAAAAAGTCAAGTCTGAATAAATACGCTCCCTTACTACTTGGATCTTAGAATGCGTTGGGCTCACCCTGAGGCTACAGTTGTTCGGGTGGATTGTCCGGGCTTTTTTATGGACTCACACGCTCGGAATGTCTGGCAACGGTAGCCCAACTCGCCTCATGTTTCATCGGTCATTTCCGATCAAATATTTGGGGAGTCGGTGGTTGAATATTCACCCCCTTCGGACACTTTTCTTTTCCCTTTGCGAGGAGAACAGGAAACAAATTTATTCCCGACAAACAATTGGCTATTATTCGATGTAATCCACTATTTCATTATCCCAAATAACAATGACGAATGAATAAATTATAATAAATCTCACATTAATAACAATAAAAAATATTTCCCCACTTCGAGGTCATTCGGCTCATTTCAATAATGAGGATAATAATTTTAAGAGGAAAAATATTCGCAAGTACTGTCCCAATTTATTGATAATTAAAAAATAAAAAATATATCAATGAAATCTAAACAAGTTAATAGATTTTTGTTTACTGCGATTTTTAAAAAACTATGAGCACTAAAAATAAATTTATTGATTAAAAAAGAGAAAGATAGGAACGGAAGTGGAATTAAAATTACTAAATTTGTTAATTCCTCAATTTTATTTCGAAATGAGCGCCTGCTTTTGGAAAATAAAAAAATCAAGCAATTTAAGTAATTGAAAGAAAAGTGCCTATTTCAGAATTATTTAATTTAATGAGAAAAAAATAAATAAATAAAATGAATAAATAAATAAAATGAATAAATAAATAAAATTGAAATAAATTCCACCGGAGCAATCCAACGATTCCAGTGTTTCTATTCCCCCGAAAAATGCAAAAAAAAAAAATTCATTTATCCCTTCGCCCATTCGACCTTAACCTTGTCAAGCCCCTAGTCCATGTTTAGAAATCCACAAAGGTACCAGAATGGTTTTAAATCGTAAGATGCTGCCTATAGACAGCCCAATGACGCATGAGAAACCGTCTCGATCGGATCAGATCAAGGGTGTCATCGTGATGCGCCTTTGGGGTGTTATCGAGCGCTGTACCCCAGTTATTAACATGGCCCCGAGCTTTTGGGAGCAGTTGGCCGAGTTACACTTGATATGTAGGGGAAGGTCAAGCACCCAGTCCCAGACAATGCGCCGATATCTGACACCTTTATCGTGAAATCATTTTCGAGGCTGGTTGTGTGGGAGGGAAAAAAAAGGAAAAAAAAAAATAATAGGAGGAGGAGGAGGAGCCGGAGGGTTTGTTACCTGTCCAAGTGCTATCGCGCGCCTGTCCCTGGATCGGAAACTCTCACGAGAACGAGATTAGCCCAGGCGAGGGGGCGACGTTCGACGGCAGAAGTTGCTTGCATATCTACTCATTCATCCGTATTATTTGCCCAAACGATTTCCCCAGTTACTTACCCCCCTCCCCCTCCCCTCCCCACCGGAGTTATGCTACTCCACTTCTTTGCACTAATGCAAATCCCCGGGAAGTATGAATTATTCAAATTCTGCAGTATCATCATCCTCACTCGGATCTCTAAGTTGTTTTAATATCTGTGATACATTTCTTGGGTGACGCCGAGTGATTTATTGAAATGAATTCAAGGGGATAGTGGCAAACGCGATAAGTCGATTTGAAATGAATTTAGGGGTTAATGGGAGAACGAGACGCGGGAGAGGGGAAAAATTGTCGTGGGCTGAGATTTAAAATTGGAAATAGATTAAGGAAAACAAAATTTAAGGCTGAGAAAATGATTTTTCGCGCCGGGGACTTTAATCCATTCATTCAATTTTTGGGTTATTAGAAAAATTGAGTCAAAAAATTTAGAAATTGTTTGTTAATATTGCGAACGTTTCAATTGATTTTAAGATTTTGTTGTTTAATTATTTCGTTGAAAAAAAATTTAGAGAGCACGGAATTCGCGGGAGATGTTTCGTTTTCATTGAAAATTCTCTTGACACTCGATCAATTCGTCAATTCCGATTAATAAATTAATTAATTATCTGTGCAGTTGTCGCTATACATGCTTGAGAAAGAATTCTCTCCCCTTTAATTCGCGAATATTTTTGCACGCACGGCTAGAGCTGAATTTTGATGCTGATGTTGACACAGCCGGAGGCAATGTGCGTCGATCAAATTTCATGTCTGGTGGGTATCATGGGAGTAGCGGGGAAGACAAGGCGAAGACAAGCGGCAAATGTTGAGGATGAAGGGACCCAGTGTGAAGAGGAGGAAAAAAAAATTGAGCGGCGGGAGTGGAGAAAAAGCTCGACTCCTCGGGAATTTTAATGGAGTCTTACGATATCGATCGGCTCTACTTCGACTCTTCAAAACGACCAAATAAATCATATTGTCAATTTTTTTTTCTATTTTTCGCGGCATTCCCGCATGAAAAAAAAAAGGGGGGAAACAAGAGGTCGAGGGGGGAAATTCCTATCGCTTTATGGAAATTTGGCAGTTTTTTTTCGCGTCTCTCAATTTTTCATACAATTTTTGAACGCAAATTATGAAAAAATATATCTGGTGTATTAAACCAAAAGAAAATTCCCGAAAAATACAATTTTTGGGCTGGAAAATCGAAAATTCACTCGGCTTCTGTTTTTCATGTCCGAATAAAATTATTCTTTAGACAATTTTGGAGACGTTTAATAAACTTTTTTTATCAATGCCAAGGAGGCCTGGATTGCCTGGATATTCTCAAAAATTGTCTTTTGATAATTTCCATTTTAAAAATTAGTTTTTTCGGCCTTTGAGCGCACGGCGATACAACAATTCTCGGTAAATTTGTGTCTCCGTGCCGCATGACACCGAGTTTACACTCACGAATGCTCGAGAATGAATGAAAATAATGATTTCTTTGTCCAGGTGTCATGGAAATGAGCGTCGGCATTCTGGAAAGCATGAGAAGCACTCGTCCCAAAAGCTCGAGTCCTCCTGGCCATTCTCACTGTAAGTCTCAAAACAAGGCCAACACTTTATATTGTATCATAGGCACCTTGCAGCACACGTAGCTGAAGGATTTATGAGAATTGCCTCACCGCAAAGGGGGGGGGGCGGGAGGGGCGAAATGAGGCTGTAACCTCTTGTCTTTTCACTACTCGCTCTCTTTGCGGGGTAGACACTAGAAAAATTATGAAGAAAGTAGAGTGGACGAGCACAGAGGAACAACTGTTCCCAAATTAATACCAAAAATAGTCCCCAAAGATGAACATGAATTTTCAATTGTCGACAATAAATTAATTAACAACGAGGTCAATTATTGAGGCGTAAAAAAAAATTCGCTCAGTTAATTCCCAAAAAAATTGTTAAATTTCCCCACAAGTTTCGATTTTTGGGGAATACCAAATTAAAATTTGATCTACTTACTTGAATTGATCAATTTAAATTGTCGGGACTCGATAGAAAAAATCGAGATTAGTAATTGAAGGCAGAGTAATTGATAGAAAAATTATGGTCTCTGTTGATTTTTTTTTAATGGAAATGCGGGTTTTTGGAAAAATTGTTTGCGGTTTGATTTTTATATCGACGATTGTTTTTACCGTCTGGATTGTTTTTGCCAATTCTTTCCCCGAAACTCGCCTGATCAATAATTTTGTCGTCTCTGCCAGATGGTACGTCTCATCGGGACTACCCACTCCCCGTGGGCTCCGGTGTCCCGACGCTCCTCGTCGGATGGCGCCACCCGTCGGGTCGCTCCCGCCTCCTCTTTCCCACCCGCCCCTCAGCGGTGTACACACACGTGCATTGATTTCCGCCTCGGATTTTAACACTAATATCTATTTATGCAATGCCATCTAAACCAACCGCTTCGCAAAGTCCCCCAGTGGAGGGCCACTCGTCGACCAAAAAAAATCTCTAAAAAATTATGAAAACCGTAAAAAAAAATTCCCTAAAATTCCCCGCACAATTTTTAATCCTCAGAAATTATTAACGCATTAAAAATTCCCTGGGAAATTAAAATTCCATCGGAAAACACATGAGGGCTGGAATCTCAGATTCAGTGGTCCCCAAAAATTGCAAAAAATCCAGAAAATTCCCCGGAATTTTGAGGGCACTGAAATAATTTTTTAAATATTGTTTACACTGCAATAATTTTAAGAAAAAAAATTCATGAAATTCACGATGAAACCTGAAATTTCAGGATTTTTTTTTCGCAAGTCCAAATCAGGGCAGGTGTTCTGGAAATTAGTAGCAAATGATCCATGAAATTTATATTATTTTTAATGGGGTATTTCGCAATTGTGGGGATGAGGAGAGACTGGAGGGGGGGAAGAGTGCATTGGGGGTGAAATATAGAGTATTGTGGATCAATTGTGAGTGACCATTAAAGGCTCAACGACCCCACTTGTGTTAACGAGACGTCGAAGTACCTCGACATGAACATTCTCAGGCTGATGTGTTTCGGGCGATTTGAAATTCAAATTCTTTACGAGCTCGAATAAAACGGGTGTACACGAGTTTTTCGCTCGTTAGGGGGTGAATTCGGGATAAATGCATCTTTGGGTGGGTGGAATGCTCAGTCGCATTGAGTGCGATTTAAAAGAGTTAAAAGGAACTCGTATTCCCCAGATTTCTAAGATTCAAAGCTCCAAAAAATTTAAACAACATTTAATGACAATTAAAAAAAGCCAGAGCCTGATATTTCTTGAAATTACTAATTAACAAATCCGGAGATAATATATACGATAAATTCTATCAGTTGATTTACAATCAATCAATCAATTCTTTCTACGACTGAAAATTTTCCTCAGTCTCCAAAACTCGAATTTTTAAAATTGAAAACTGAAAAAATTTTTATTCCAATTTAATTGGAATTGAAAAAATCCTCAGCCTAGTATTTTAAATAATTACTAATTAACAAATTGCGAAATGATATGTAATAGAATTTTTACCAGTTGATTAGTAATAAAAAATAATTTAATGTTCCGATTTTGAAAAATTTTTCTCGATCTCCAAAACGAGTGCCAATAAAATAATTTGAATGTGTAAAAAATGCCGAGCCCTAGGTCAACGATAGATAAAAATGAGTCAAGGCCAGTATGACAAAATGCCCTCACAATGTGGCCCTCGGGTGTCACCTCATCCCGAATTGGTCGATATCCCCCCCCCCAAAAATAGATGATCTCTGGAGTACAGACGACTCGGCTTATTTACCCATAAAATTGAATTAAAATCGAAACGTACACTGTATCGACTAGAAAAAACCAACCGGTTCTCGGGGATAACAGCGGCGAAGCTCGTGTTGACACAGCGAGAGGTGGGGATTTTTTTTTCCGCGATCCCTATTGACGGTCAGACTCGCCGTCTCGATGTCTTTTTCCACTAGCCCCCGAGTCATCGGGCGATTTATCCTCAAAAGGCATTGACCAATGCTCGACTGCTAACAACTACACTAACAAAAAAATAACCTCTCCCAACTGAAGTCTTTAATTTTTCCAAGCGCAATTTTTTTTATTAAACATAATAATATATTTAAATAGTTAAATCACTCCCGATGAATTTCTCCCAATAATTTCCCGAAAATTCAAAAATCAATTGAGTCGATTAATAATTAAATTGGCAACAAATGTTCATCAAAAAAATTTTGAACTTCTTTTTTTTTTGACAGTTCAATAAATAAAATTCCGTTCGCCGAATAAAAATGGCTAATTTGCAAGTGCAAGAGTGAAAAATTCGCTTCCAACCGCAAATATCTCGAGCGCTTTCTAAGACTCAAATCAAATCGTAATATTAGATTACCCAAGGCTGTATAACACGCGCCCCTGAATTTCATGAGACAGGGAACAAATGTAAACGCCCGACGAGTGCGGAATAAAAAATAGGTCCTCTAGTAATCACGTTAGAGGGGATTATGCAACCCTCCTAGTGAAAATTTTCGTGTGCCCCAGAAAAGCAAGTCCTTCACCAATACAGGTGTGTTGTACTGCATTTTTATACTATAGACATTGTACGTAGATAACCGAGAGAGAGGGTGGCGCCTCTGAGCGTCGCACCAGTGAAATTCCCTCACTCCTCTGCGAATTGATTATGCGACTCGACTGCCAGTAAAATAGCTACCCCAGACGGAAATAGATACCGAGAGAAGTAACAAACCCTCTTCAAGGTTCTTTCTGGGATTATTAATAGAGTGATTTTCCCTACTTTGTACACTGGTAGAATAAAAACTTCCTTAAGACGTCTTTATTTGTGGTTTTTCCACTGAAATATTTTCGATTATAAATTCAAAGAGTCCAAAATAACTTCATCCAACGGCAAATGAAACTCCCGAAATCCTTCAAATTCTGTTAACTAAATAACTGAATTAAAATAAATAAATGAATTGCCCAAAATTAATTAATCAAACCAAAAATGAACGCTCGAAGAACTTTGATTCTTCTAGAAAAAAAATTAAAAATATTTCAATTAAAAAAAAATTCTCATTTTTTTTAAAACCCCAATAATCAATCAAATTATTTAATCGACAATTTAATCTCCTCTTCCCAATGAACTTCGATTTTAAAAATCGACTTTACATTTTCCCCGGCGATTTCCCCAAAAAATAGATAAAAAATAAAAATAATTGACGCAAATAAAAAATCAAAAATCAAAAAATAGATTGAAAAAAAAAAATTATTGACGCAAATAAAAACGAAAACTGCACCCCCGAAAATGCGTTTGACGTGCCGCTAGCAGCGCCGAGCCGCCCCCGAATGTCGGTCGGTGGGGCGCGCAGTCGCGGCACCACTCGATATTGCCGTTCGGTGAGCGGGGAGTGACAGGTGTCGCCCGTGGTAAGGGGTCTCCACGAAGTCTCAGTGAAAAGAGCCTCTCCAAAATTTTCCCGAGCAACGAAAACCTCCCCCCCCCCCTCCAAAAATAGGCCTCCCCCATCATCGAAAAAGCCCACCCGATCCCGGCCATGAAAAAAGTGACTCCTCAGCCGTGAGCCCTCACCCGAGGGTTCCTCTCCCCCTCCGTCGGTGTGACGTAAACCCTCAAGTACTGCAATATTAACCCAGTGAACAAATATAGATAAACCGTATGAAAAATCAATTGCCCCCGAGTGTCCAAGTTCCACGGAGATGGTAAAAAAAAATGTGATCCGAACTCCTGCATCACCAGGTAAATCCTAGAGACTGGTTTCCGATGACTTGTGATGACTTGCATCAGCGCTGAATGGCAAAAATGACTGCTCGCTGGAGACTTCGGCTTTAAATAAAAAAACCATTAGCAAGAGGCGACGAGAATAGCTCAAATCCCCGTCCCCCCCTCGAGTGAAAAAAAGAGAGCCAACTGAAACACCTGAACCACTAGTCCCCCCCGCAATTGCCCCTTACCAATTAAACTCAACCAATTGCAATAGTGATAAAATCCCGACGACTCAGATCCCAACGAAAGTGTCAAAGCCGTCCCCCAATGTCTCCAATCCAACCAAAAAAATCATCACCACAATCACTTATAGACTCGACGAATCAGCAAAAAAAAAAAAAAAAAAAACTCATTAAAACTGCGCAAGCTCAGTGCCTTGGCGACCGTGACGCCCGTTTCCGCAGGTTCAGGTCGCAAGTAACATTGACGAAAAGCATAATCAAGTACATTAAAGTATCGTGTGTCGGAGGTACAGCGCCAGTCCCTCCCCCCTCAAAAAGTCTGGATAATAAAGAATAATAATTCAATGATTACATTCTGCTGCTTTGAGACACTGGCTGTGGCTTCTTTGAGCTTTAATCTAGACGACCTATCATTATCGTTAAACTCTGAGCAATGAGGATAAACAATTTGATAACTAAATAAATTAATAAATAATAAAGTAGTAAACACAAATATTTTTGCTACGCACTTTGTTATTGATGGATTGAAGCTTGCTTGCTGAATTTGGATCATTTGGTGTCCCAAGGGAGTCACCATAATTTTGCTCAATACACGTGACAATCGTTGACAATTGGAGATAACGCGACATGTCATTCAGAAATATACTCCGGAAATGCTACAAGAAGACACGCAGAATCATTGGAAATGTCTTCAATGCCTAGGACTGCTGTTATACTGAGGACATATTGAGGATGTTGATCTAGGGCCGCTGGGACAACTCCAGTTATGACAAAATACGGATTCGCCAGATTCGCCATATGGCGGCCAAGAAGATCAGCTGGCTCTCAGCCCATCAACAATCAGGAGAACAACCCCCTCATGTACGCTAATCCAATAATCAATAATTCTTGCAATTTCTTGAGAATAACGTGGGCCCAGTGGGTGCTATTGTGACTCTTTTGCCCTTTCCTCCCCCCCTTTTATTTTTCCCCTCGCCCTCGGTCTTTTTTTTTTCCTTGTTCTTTTTTTTTTTTTTTTTTTTTTTTTTGCAAGAATTTGCTCACACGCCTACTGCTTTGTCCACGTTGTACAATTTTTAATGACAATTGCCAATGTGCTTTCAGTGTTCACGCAGTGCCTATTGTCTTTTGTGATATGGTATTTTTTGAATATTGTTGTGGTTTTGAAATAAATGCCTACTTTTTTATAATGCAATTAATGGTTTTTTGGGGTTATAATGCTTATCGCTGTTGCTGACACCCAGAGAAATAACTGGCTGTCGTTACGATTTTTATTGCAATTTTATTTTTTATTAAATTGTGAGAGAGAAGACATTCACTGAAAGAAATTCTATTCAACTGTTCAGTAGAAAATATTTCATTCAAAAAAGTTGTCAATTTATTATTCTACCAATTATTTATTTCTATGAAAATAGAGGATAACAATTTTCTATATTCGAAGGGAGACAATTCCGCCAAAAATCTACTAAAATTATCAAATGTTTATAGCAATTGAACATTTCTATTCGATAAAAATAAAAATATAACTTCAGATGATTAATTTTTAAAATGAATGGAAAAAAAAAACTGGAATAAAACGTATCGATTGAATTCCTCATTTCTCTGGGTGAATTTCCCCCCCCCCCCCCCGGAAAATTCCTCTCGCTGTTTTGTTCACCCACAGATGTTCCTGAGATGCTGATTCATTAATAGATATGACCATTCATGCACCCTTTATTCGTATCAGCGCTTTGTCACCATCTCACGTGAATGGCGATGATAATTCTGTTCAATGGATTTTCTCAAGTACAAGGAAAACTGAGTCAATGTCGGAAATAGAATAATCAGAGTGTACGATCAATGTATGTACAGCTCCTCACCGAAACTTTAATCAATGCTTGTGCACTTGGGGGGAGGGGGGGTAAGATAATGAGCCATTGCGAACATCAGCTGTATTTCCTTTTACTCCTCCACCCTCTCCCTCCCCCCGCCCCCTCGTCGTTCTAACCCCTCGACGGGATGAGATTTCTTGGAGAATGGAATTTCGTATTCTACTGGGGGTTGTATTTATTCAGACAAAGTGGAGGGGGTTTCATGATTCAGGTGCGTGGGAAAGTGGGTCCTTAGTTTTCCAAGTTTTGACGGCACTCCGGCCATCAATTATTGTTTACGTTCTGCGAATACCCCGGGAGTTTTTCCGGGAGACGGGAATTGAGTGTAACATTTATCGTTTCGGTGTAATTTGTGCGCTGGGAATTTTTTTTTTATTTGTTTGTTAACTTTCTCGAAAATTGTCGAAAAATTGTCCTCTCAATTTTTGGCTCGCAATTGTTTTTTCCTGGGGCAAAGAGATTTTTTTTTTCGCCAGTAAAATTATTTGAAATAGGGGGAAAATTGTTTAAAAGTTTTGTCAACTTTGTTTCCATTTTTATCGAATTAATTGGACAATTGAATAATTAATAATTCCGTTGAGTCACTCTATTCGCAGGTGTTAATTGTTATATCAATTATATCATTCCAATTGATGTAGTTTTTCGTATTAATCCCTGACAGAATAATTCCCAAATTATTTACCCCCCAATTTACGTAATTGCATTGTCAAATGATTAATCAAGTCCTCGTTTGAGAAAATCATTTAAAAAACAGCGAATTTTTTCTCAATGAACAACAATAGGTCAACTTGAACTCGATAATGTCCATCAGCTCAATCAAATGAAACCCCTGAGTGGGCATTTTATTTTCCCTCCAAAGTCCCAGAGTAAAGACAGAAGTGCAGAGGCATGCAACGATCTTTCCCCCCCTCCCTCGGTCATCCGGTGTGCGGTTTGTTGGTCGTGAGTTCGCGACCGTGCCACGCTTTCGTCGGTATTGATCTTGCCTCGCTTCCTCTCCCAGCTTTAACCCATACCTGTGGTCATTTTCCTCCCACTCCCCTCGCCCCCGCTGACTCGCTACCCACACACAAACTGCACCCACACACACACACATATCCACAAGCAAAAAAAAAAAACAGAGAGTGCAACTTTGGTCTCGAATAAAACGTAACAAACCTCCCGTTTGTGATAGTCACCCCAGTAGATAAATCTCTTTTTTGCTCTCATTGGGAGCTCTCTATTGCCCCCCTCCGACGCTATTTCTGGCTCTACTCGTTCCCGTTATTAGAACAACAAAAATAAATAAATGTGTACTGGGGTTGTATCTCAATTGTTTCAATTGCCGTCGGTAGAAAGGAAAATATTCGGCTGGTAAAATAAAATCTCACAATTGATAATTACATATTTTCCGAATTTTACATTAATTACGCGACCCCGACGACTTCCGATTAATTTCCCATCATCCACTCAAATATGCAATAATAATGATTCAACAAAATTTGTAATTACAATCAGTGGCAATTGAACCAAAAAGCCTAATTATTTTTCTTTCAACAAAAAAAAAAAAATTATCAATGACTTTTTATTAAATTGTTCACAATTAAGTTCACAATTCGACGGGGAATTTCAAAGTCTTTATTGTTTAGTGACTTTTTCCGTTAAATAATCTCTAAAAATAAAATTAAAAATTCTCTTCATGCCTCATAATTGCAATAATAATGATTCAACAAAATCTTCAGTTAATAAAATCAAATTTCGCGATTACTAATTTCCAAAGTTTATGAAAAGCCCCCCCAAAAACCTAATTTTTTAATTAATTACGACGACCTACTGTCACCAGATAAATTTATTATGCCCCAGGTTTCGCGGGAGTTACCCCTAAAAAATTCTCCCCCGTTAAAAAAAAAAGCTCCAGTTGTTTTTGTTTTCCATAACCGCGAAACGATAGGATTAAAAAATCCACTGGGGCTCCGACCGAATCCCTGCGGCTAATCGATTTTTCTTATTCAAATCCTCGGGCCGAGTGCAGTTGCACTCGTGCGGCTTTCCCGCGCTTCAAATATTGCGGATCGATGCTTTTAAACCCACCGAAGATCTCGTTCGCCACTCTAGGCCGCGCCGAGTTAGCCTACCCCACTTGCCCACCCCCTGGCGGCAGGCCGCAACGGCAACGGCCAAAGAGCCCGGCTCAATCCGCTTGAACAACGAAAATCTACTGAACATTTATGCACATCATTAACCACTTAATTAATCCTATATTAATTATTCTCTGGTGTGATAATGTGCGACGTACCTGATAGTGAATTCATAAATTTAATTTACACGGGGATTAGTTTGTTTGCCGGAGGCGGACTATTTATTGTTGAATACTGATGACTACTTGTTATTTATGAAGTCATGAATTAAAGTGATGAAGTTGTATGTGAATAATTCCACGTGGGGCGAATTTTTAGTTAATAATTTATCGACTGAGGGAATTTATTTCGCGACTCGAGATATCGAACAGGAAAACCGAAGAAAATTTCATCCGAAGGCGCTCATTAATTATTTTATAAAAATTCTCAATTAAAAAATTGAGAAAATTTCCTGGGTTAATTTATTCCGCTGTCAGTTTGTCATGAGGAAAATTCATGATACGTTAATTATTCAAAATATCATTAAACAAATTATTTCTGCGATACACACAACGAGATTAGGCTGGCGTGCTGCCGCGGTATCCCCAGGAATTGCACGAAAATGTGGAGAGAGATTGTTTTTTTTTTAATGAGAGAAAAGTGAGTTAGAAATGCCATCGTTACCCTCGCCTTCAAGAGCGTTAGAATGTCGTTTTGTCGACGCTCTGTGACCTTACCCTTGCAAAAAATAAATATTTCTCGTCACGTAAACTACTCGGTCTCTCCTGTTGTTCGTATTACAGCGATAAATAAAATTTCATTCCTGGGATTTTTTTTACCCTCTCATGCACTCGGTTCTATACATAACAGTATCAGTGGCCAATCGTTATTCAAATTCAACGGGGGAGGGGGGGGAAGGTCGTACCCGGTGAGGTCAAAATTAATACATATTGGGCATTGGAAATCGATTCACATTTCAATGGGCTCCAGCCATGCACTCTCGTATAATTGGCTTCGATACATATTTTTTTCAATTCCAGAACTCTCATTGCACTTGTTTTTTTACTGTTCGCGGCTCGAGTCGAGGAACGCAAGGGCCGCTGTTATTTTTTTTTTTTTGTAAATATAAATAATAGAGGAAATTGACAATCGAGATTTTTATATTCTGGGGCATTGGAAAAAATGACAATTTTTTTTCTTGAATTATTTAAATTCCTTGATTTTTAGATTTTCCAAAAATTCACCAGCAGCTGGACCTAATTTCGAAATAAAATTGAAGAATTAAAAAATTCTATGATTTTTATTGCAGTGTCGTTTTTATTTTTCTCTTTTTTAATCAATCCATTCGATTGTCAGTTTGAATTCAGTTTTAATACCAGCAAAAAAAACCTGAGACATTTCTGGCGGATTTTACAACTTCAAAAAAAATTACGCGACTTTTTGGAATTTTATTCAGAACTTTAGAGATTTATTCTCTTGAATTGCAGAATAAATTCCCGGAAAATCATTGACGCCAGCAGATATCGTGAATTAATTTGTAATTTTAATAGACTAATTCTCTCCGTGCGATGAAAATTATCGAAAGCCTTCGGCAGAGCCAATCAATACTCCGAAACATCTGTTTCCCTCCAAAATTGAAAAGCCCCTCGAGATAATGCGAGCCATTGATCCAATGCGATTACCATAAACCTCCACTCAAAGGTGAAGAAACAAAGTGTATAGGCTATATTTGAGTTTCCCTTGAAGTACGAATATATCCGACTGCGATTAAAAAAAAAAAAAAAATTGATCGCCAGGAATTAGAGCCGTCGACGAGCGCAAAAGAGTTGGATATAACGGGCATAATCGTTGCCCGTCCATACGTCTATAAAATCTGGTAATCTAGTATGCTATCGATTCGACGGATGTCTGTTCTAAATCTGTATATTCGCCTCGTGCATTCGCATGGATATGGGTACCTAGCATGTGAACTGGCTATGTAGGTCACTAGACTACATCGCCACATTTCTATCCCCACGTTAATATATTTTTTTCCCCCCCCAAAAACTTCAGGGGTAGACAATGACTCGCGAATTTTCGAGGAAATGCACTTGACATTTGCATTTTTCCCTTCTCAAAGATCGCTCGTATTCTCCACTCCCCCCCCAAAATTGTAACTCTCAAGTCTAATTTGTAATTACAATCAGTGGCAATTCAACCGGGTAGCCTAATTATTTTTCTTTCAACAAAAAAAAACGACTTTTTATTAAATTGTTCACAATTAAGTTCACAATTCGACGGGGGATTTCAAAGTCTTTATTGTTTACTGACTTTTTTCGTTAAAAAATCTCCAAAAATAAATTTAAAAATTCTCTTCATTCCTCATAATTGCTAATTTATTATTTTTCTGAAGAAAAAAAAATCGCGCGCGGTTTTTTGACTCCCTCCCAATTTGTAATGAGTAATTTCTCGCGAATCTATTTCTTACCCGATTGGATTTCGCGTCGAAAAGATTTTTTTTCATCTAATGGATTGTTCGTGCGTTGAGCAGACGAAATTTGATATCATCTATTGAATATTATCGCGTTATCAAGCCACGTGATCTCCCCACGCCTCCATTTTTCCGGAATTATTGATTTAAAACCCCCAAAATCGCTCGAACCGAAAAAAAAATTGGCAAATTTCCTTCAAACAAAATTCGCAAATTAAATTTAAAAAATGCAAATTTGAATTTAAAATTTATTCTAAGACTTTTGATTTTTGTGATTTAATTCAATTTAATTTCTTTCAGTCTCCCCCAATCGATCCGAAAAAGCCTTCACTCCGAAATTCCCCTCAGTTATGGATCGACTGGCCCTCGAATTTTTCGCGCCTACGGATAAGGTAGAGCTCTTCTGCCCCGCCATCTGTGTAAGACCGTTCGTAACGCATAGCGGACACTTGTCCTCGCCGGCCCCGGATGGTACAGCCCGCGAAATGCGAAAAAATTCCAGTGAAAATCCCCGAGCGCCCGCGAAACTTTTTCCACCCTCCGCCGACCACATCAATCTCACCTGCTGGCCCACATTCAACCCCCCCGCGACACGGATGAATGTCCCCGGGCTGGTAATTTACACTTTGCAATCGAAACGAATACTTTTGAGCCTACCCACTAGCCCGGACAGCGGACGGAGCCCCTCAGAAATACCCGGGACATAAAACTTCGGAGATAACATTCAGCAAATGTTACCAGGGACAATCATATAGACAGGGGTTGTAAACGTACTTTGGGGAGATTTACATTTTAGTTTGAACAACGACATCCGCAGCGCTTAAATTACCCACCCGAAAATGCACAGTTTATAACAGCTTCCACCGCGGATTTGCCGCCCCTGCAGGTACAACAATTTATTATTAACAATGCATTCATGTCATGAATAGGAAAAATTGTTGGGGGAGAAATTACTGGAGATTTTGGGCAGTTCCGAGTGCCTCCTTCCAAGCCTATTTTATATTTACCGAGATCGTTAATTAAATTATTGCATAAACGAAAATATTCAATAAATTACAAATTAATTAATTAATTAATCTGTACAAAGAGAAATTTTTTTTTGTAAAATTCCCAGTCCATCCAAATCCAAATCCAAATGGTAACCGTAATAACTATTTTTTAATCTCTTTTTTTATGTCTCTCTGCTGGTAATTTTTATTGAATATTTCTCTACGTCTGGAAATTTACAAAACTTAAAATAAGTATTACGATATTTTTTGCAACTCATTAAACTCTGAACAATTAATTTCTTGTTATTTTTAATGGATTTCTCACTTCTCTAAATTGTCCAGTGAATTTGTTTTTCAAGTAATGAATAACAAATCATGTGTCGAGGCCGTGAATATTGCATTTGTATATTATAAATTGAAACTACCTGTTGCGCACCGCGTTCTATTATTTGTTAACTTTATTCTTCGCCATTTCAATGACTTTATTTTTTTCTGAAATCACTCATTCCGGGCGATTGAATTGCTCAAACGGCTTGAAAACGTAATTTCATTGAACGCAATAATTTTTATTGAATTGCATTTCACTCCGCCAGTGGAATTTTCTCCGGTTTTTCTCGATAATTTTCTCCCCCAACTTCTCGCGGACAATGAGGCACTGAAACATCCTAATAAATAACATGCAAAACGTATCTGAGGTCTCGCTGCGAGAGATTTCCATTTTCCGAAAATTCCGAGTGTGCAATTGTTGGAGAAACTAATTTCAAGAAATACAGGCTTTGTCCAATTCTCGGTAGGAAAATTCCCGGCCCCACCCCCCAGCCAACCCTCTTTAACGTTCAACCACGATTGACTTGCTCGGAATTCCCGATGGATCGAAGACAAAGGGATGAAGGAGGCTTTGTCCTCTCAATGGGAAAGAAACTGCTGCTCGTTGAGGAAATATTTTACATAAAAATCTTTTCTATTCTTCTCGTCAGTGAACGATTCACGGACGTTTGGCCCAATACTTCGACATAAATTTGATACTATCACTCCAAAAACCAGATAAAAATACTATTCAACGAATTTTAAATTAATTATTTTTGTTCAACCCAGGAAATTTCAGGAAAACTGTCTTTCCTCATTTTATTCCCCTCTTCGATAGAAAATAAAATTCAGAAAAGAATCAGTTCATATCAACAAATTCTAACTGAAAAAATTAATATTCAATGAGTACTATTCAAATAATATTTTGCACAATTTAAATATATTCTCCTGAATTTCCCCTATAGTGAACAATTTTTTTTAAATCCAGAAATAAATTAATTCGACATGAAAAAAAGGGCAAGTGACTTGTCTCAGTGTGTGACAGTCACTGAATTTAAATTCCATTTCGCTCACGAAATTCCCCGACGAGATTAATTTCCGCTAACTATTTCGGCGATTCTCCTAGTAAACAATTTTTTTAACCATAAATAAATTAATTTAACGCGAAAAGAGGGTAATTGAGTTGTCTCAGTGTGTGCCAGTGGCCGAATTTGAATTCAATTTCGCTCATAAAATTCCCCGACGAGATTAATTTCCCCTAACTATTATCCATAGTATATTTTGCAACATTTTAATATATTCCCCTGCATTTCGCCTAGTGAACAATTTCTTTTAACCACAAATAAATTAATTCAACGCGAAAAATGGGCAATTGAGTTGTCTCAATGTGTGCCAGTAGCCGAATTTAAATTCAAGTTCGCTCATAAAATTCCCCGACGAGATTAATTTCCCCTAACTATTATCCATGGTATATTTTGCAACATTTTGATATATTCCCCTGCATTTCTCCTAGTGAACAATTTTTTTTACCCACAAATAAATTAATTCAAAACGAAAAATGGGCAATTGAGTTGTCTCAGTGTGTGCCAGTGGCCGAATTTAAATTCAATTTCGCTCATAAAATTCCCCGACAAGATTAATTTCCCCTATTATCCATAGTATATTTTGCAACATTTTGATATATTCCCCTGCATTTCTCCTAGTGGACAATTTTTTTAAACCATAAATAAATTAATTCAACGCGAAAAAAGGGCAATTGAGTTGTCTCAGTGTGTGCCAACCACCGAATTTGAATTCAATTTCGCTCATAAAATTCCCCGACAAGATTAATTTCCCCTAACTATTATCCCAATTCCATTTTGCAACATATTAATATATTCCTCTGCATTTCTCCTAGTGAACAATTTTTTTACCCACAAATAAATTAATTCAACGCGAAAAATGGGCAACTGAGTTGTCTCAGTGTGTGCCAGTGGCCGAATTTGAATTCAATTTCGCTCATAAAATTCCCCGGCTACTGACAGCAAAAAAAAAAAAAAAGCTGACAATAACCCCTGAATAATTCAGCCCGAATTCTCTCGTCACCTAGGGGGAGCCCCGAGTGCAGACTGCGCGGTCACCGCATCCCGGCGTCTGATGCGCCAGCAGGTTGCAAAAGGGGTTAAGTCAGGGGAAGCGGCCAATTCCCCCTTGGACGGGCGTCCCCCTCCCGCCCTCCCACCATTTCGCTTAAAATTCTCAATCCGTTTGGGTTGCGCGGGGAATCCCTCCTCCGTCGGCGCTCTACAGCTGTCCTGCGGGGGCCCAGGCCAGATGCGGCGCGAGTCGAGTCTCTTTGCCTAACCGGAGAGAAACTCTTCGCTCGTGGCTCCAAGTCAGTCATTCAATAAGACTGCACGTGTGCGGGGGAGATTAATCAACCGGCTACCAAAGTGATAGTGCTCATTATCAGTAATTTAGAAGTCTGTCCAATTAATCAGTAATTAATTCTACAACTTTACCTACATCTTCCAATATTTTTCTATCCGTTTTCAAAGCTAAACTAGTGGTATTAGGGATCTACTCGTAATAACGTGTGTTGATAGCTGAGTTATTACAGCAAATAATATGCAAGTGTTGATATTTTTGTGACAAGTGGCGGCTGCTCACTCAGGAATTTACTAGTGAATTATTCGTTAATTTTTTTAATTTTATCTACTGCTCGAGGAAATTGTGAAATATCGCGGAATGTGCGGGAGACAATAGAGGTATTGAATATTAAAATGCAATTAAAAATATCCCCGATTTTTAATTAATTGTGGATTACTATCTCTTCATTGGAGAAATTAAAATCCAGTTCAATCTGTCAATTTTTTGAAAATCACGCCCAAAAATTCCCCTCATTTTTACGTTTTCTCGAATGATTTCTACTGAAGTTTATTCTTCTCTTATTTCTCGCTGACTGAGCATTTCTCATGACATCCTCAGGCCGCTCTGATTTTCTCCGACGAGTGCAAACATTTTCTGAGTATTAAACAATAGTGGGAATTTTGAAGTTGGCAATAAAATAAAACTAAATTAAATTAAATCAAATACTTCGCGACGTGCGAGCAATCGAAGATCGAAATTCATTCAAACATTCCCGATTTTTAAATTATTATTAAAAATTGAGTTTCGACGCGAAAAGTTCCCGGAATTCAAGAGGAAAATCGACCAAGTGACTTCCGCTTTCTGAAATCTCTCGTTCCCGATTTCCTCCTCCGAGTGTAACACTCGGAACTGCTGACCCATAAAAAAAGACCCGGGAATTCCTGTCTATATTTTTCCTCAGTTGAAGCAAATGGTAAAACACTCCGGTTAGTCCTCGGATTTTTACATTTTGTCATTCGCGAAGAGTTACAACTCCCGAATTCTCGAGGGAATTTTATTTTTCCCGAGCCCTTCGCTTTTTATATTTTTTTTCCCCCCACAATTTTTCACTGGAGTTTCATTTTTTCGGGAGTATTTCCACGTGAAATCCGGTGACTCCCGTCGCTCCCTGATTACCACCGAGTTGTCAACATTTGTTGAATTAATGCAGCTGTGGTATTCCCCATTGAAATACGACACGAGAGATAATGCGATGTTACAATTCTTAAACGATTCGTTTCATTCAATCGAATGCATTGTTTTATCCACTGGTGAGTTATCCGTCTCCTCTCGTTCGCGTCTGCAATCGCTCGGAGATCTACTCATGATTCATTGGCTCACTCGAATATTCTTTAGTATGTTAATTACGTCGACAGCTGCGGAGATGCAGAATCCATTCGACGGAGATATTTTTGGGGGGGAATTTGTCCGTCACGAACTGTTGATTTTGATCGACGAGTTTATTTATCAAAAATTAAATTTTGGGCCTCTAATTATCGTCCAAGTGAAGCTTATCAAATTGTTATTTATAATCTCGATATTTTGGTTCGAGGGAAATTATCCAGTGAAGGTCAATTATTCTGAGAAAATTGAGAGAAATTATTTCGAATTTTCTGGGGATTAGTTTATCCATATTTTCAATTTTACGCCTGAAATTTCTGAATTTTTTCGCTTATTAATTTGTGAATTTAATCTCTCGACTCATTCAGGGAAACTGAGGGAAGTGAGTCATGGCTCATTAGTTCGCTCGAGTGTTCTTTAATATGATAATTATGTTGACAACTTTGTGGATGGAGGATCGAAGTCAAGAGAGTACTTCCGAGAAATTGATGGGGATAATATTTGGACAATCATCCCAGCCGTGACGATTTTCAATTACTTTAATGTTGTTATTATTGGACTGACGGAGAGCCTCTTCGTTGCCAATAAATTATTGTCCATAAATTACAAATATTAATAATAAACGATTGACATTCCCACTCATTTTTCAATACTCCGACAAAATAAATTACACCGCTTATTTTATAAAAAAAATACGCACGTTATCTTAACGATTAATAGTCGTTAGTTCTGCTGCTTGGAATTCTCCGATAATACCGAGATCGTCAGTCATTCGAATATTTTCGTAATTCGTCATGGAAAAATCAAGTGAACTAGAAATCCAAATTACCTTAAAATTAAAATCTAAATTCAATGACTCAAATTGAGATTATCATCTCAAAATTGACGGAGTGGAAAATATTTTTTAATCCCATAAATAATAAAATTCGCTTTCGTTCTCATAATTTCGCTCGTCGTCGTCAACTGCACAAGAACAACATTTGATTTGTTTGTCTCGCGGAATTTCTTTTAAACACCGAAGTCCTCGCAATATTTTCCTTCGATGACGCTCAAATGACGAACGATCGTCGACGACATTCCAGTATCAATTCCAACCGCGACTTAATCCGACTCACGCAAATTCCGGGGGGGAATTTCGATATTTGTCACCAAAGTAGCCGGCGATTTAGCCAGTCAATTTGTTTACCACTTTTGACCTCTTTGTTTATTCTGAATCTGCGCCGATGGTGACTACAAAACCAATGGACTTCGTTATCGAGTCAGTTACGGCCGATTCAATAGTGATTCAGTTTCATACGCGCTCGGCCACTCGAAACCTGCAGCTCTCGTTCTTTATAGGATATACGAGTAGTTTGACCTTTTTTTTTTACGTTAAAATCCGTTGAAACGATCCATTTCGCCCTCCGGACTTTTGCCACAATTCAACAAATTTTTTTTTCAATTTTCTAAAAACAATATCAATTTTTTAATGATCAAAAAAAATCTGTAGACGACAAAAAAGCCTTCGGTTTATGGATTTTTATATCGCAAAAAAATTCAGCAGATAATAATTATAAAAATGGCAAATTAATGATCAAGTCGAATCGTCGGAGAAATAAATAAATAAATAATCGAGTGATGAGCGACACAACAACCGGTAATACAGTGGCAGTATTTATCACTGGTAACACGTGCGTTAATAATTTTTCATAAAATTCTATTCGGGTGAACGGATGACTCGAGGTCACGGGCCTCATCCCGGTAGCTCGGACAATTGACACCAACGAGAGGAATAATAGTTTCACACAAGGGAAGAACCCACACGAATCAAGGTCTTCATGTCATAATTTACGCAATAATTATTGAACGAGGTAAAATAAATATTGACGCTCATCCAAGCCGAGAACAATAAGACCCCGAAGAAAACCGATTAACAATTCTCAGATCTCTCATAACTCATTATATTTCCATTTTATTCTCATTCCCCCCACTGCGACATTGATGTTTTTCACTCGATAAATTCGATACACAGTTTTAATAAGTTTATCGTTGACTGGCGATCTTAATCGAGTTTCTAATTTCCGTGACATTTATTCCAATAGCCGATATTTATTTTCCTTAATCCACGAGCCAATTATTCATTGACACCTGTCGCACCTGAAGTAGTAAACTAATATTACGCAAATAAATTTCATGTCTCGATATCATCCGAACGGCTTAACCGATTTCGAAAAATCAATGTTCGTCTTAAAATATCTAAAATTGTCTCTGAAATTACGTCAAGTGCGTCGGACGGCCCTCAACCCAGGGGCAATAATTGAAGAAACTAATATTTCTGCACTCCAGATAAAAAAAAATTTTTAAACAACAAAATCCGTTAAGGGAGATTTTATTGGCGGGAAATAATGTCGCGGGGAATTTTCACTTGGAAAATAATCTGGTGGTCGGGCCACCAGAACTGTAGCTCACAACCAGTTCAGCGATTCGCCGATTGAGGCCTTTTCGATCGTAAAAGGAGAGGGGGGGGGGGCGCAGTCGTTTGACAAGAGCTTAAAAAGAAATGCATAAGCTGTAACAGCTAACTCTCCCGGAGTGCAACCTGTGGCCCCATCTCTAAATGGAACGAATCGTTTGAAGGCAAATGATCCGGTTCGAGAATAGCACCTCCCCCCCCCCCCCCCTGCCCCTCCGCCACTGCTGAGTTTATTTTCCGCCTCTGTTTATTTCTCTGAGCTAAAAG
This sequence comes from Psyttalia lounsburyi, assembly GCA_030522865.1. Taxonomy (NCBI): domain Eukaryota; kingdom Metazoa; phylum Arthropoda; class Insecta; order Hymenoptera; family Braconidae; genus Psyttalia; species Psyttalia lounsburyi. The sequence goes on along the minus strand of JAPYZN010001673.1, from coordinate 985 downwards.
AATTCCGATAATTGAATGAAAAAGGAAAAGTATCTCTCGATGTCGAATGGGCCGAGTGAATTCCTCGGGAAAGTCATTGGCGAGCTATTTCAAATGATTTCGCCGGGGGGTAGACAAATATTATTCCACCCCTCCCGGAGATAATATACCCCGTAATCGAGATAAAATGAAAATTCTGTCATTGAGTGTCTCGCAAACATCTCGAGCTGTAATTACAATGACAGTCAGTGCCAAAGTAAATTCCTCGACAATAGCTTCTGAGGAGGGGGCGATATTGAGGGACATTTTGGGGAAAATTTTGGGGCGAATAATTTTTTGGAAGTAGGGAATTATAATAAATTGTAAGTGGCGGTAATCACGCGCTTAAACTGCCGGCATACCACGAAAATGAACTCTCCTATGAGTGCCGTAATTCTTGGGATTTAAAAATACCGGGGGAGCATCGACTTCAGGGAGAGATTTCCCTTGAAATAGACAGCCAATGCTGAGCGCTCAGGGTTACCGTATACATATGTATGAGGGTTATATATTTAGTGAGAAATATATGGCCACCCGTGGGACACTCCATTGCACTTCTCGTTGAGCTCCTCCGCAATTTCTAGTTTGCCATGTCCGTCTGTTTCCAGTTTCCAGCGGGAGAAAATTGGCGCTTCCATCGACGATATCTCGATATCAGTTGAGTGACATCCGAGGCGGGGTTTATTATTTTCAATTTTTTTTTTTGAATTTTCAAATGAGCCGGAGGTCGTCTCAACCGGATTGCTCGATCGGGAGATACTAATTATTTGAAATCGGCGATTTACTTCACTTTTATCTGCTCCTCGTGGATTTCAATTATTTAATTAACCAATGCACTCAATTATTTTATAATCCAACTACCCCTTATGCAACCGACGACGGTGGCCGAGTTGGTTAAGGCGCACGGCCGGACGGCGGAGCCCGCGTGGAGCGGGTTCGAGTCCGGCTTGGGGCGTGGGATTTTTAA
>JAPYZN010001672.1:0-15403 GCA_030522865.1 Psyttalia lounsburyi | reverse complement strand
GTCACGACGGGTCGACTCCCGCCTGAAATTACTCACTTGTCCCTACGTATGAATCCACCCATTGATCACAATTTTTTTTTAATCCAGCCACTGTAATCCGTCGTGAGCCAACGGAAATTCAATCACTCCTCAATTGAATTATTTAATAACAATTCTCCCTCCTCCTAAATAACGTGAATATTGAATATGTTTAATCTGACATAAATTCCCCCTAATTACCTCAACTTCCCTTATTTTCAAATTAGAGTTAATGATTTTCCAAATTTCTCCGATGAAAAAAAAATCAAACCCGGCACCCAAAAAATCAAAGAAATGCAGAACAAAAAGAACTACTAGAGGTCGATAACGTCGAGTTTGCGCCGACTGAGTAACCGAATTCCTCTCGTGTGGGCTCGCGAATTGGAAGTGCTGCGTACCCTGTTGAAATCACCGTAACCCGACACCCACGAGGTTCCTAGGCGTGTGCCATTGGAAAACGGGGTTGATGTCTCTCCAACATCCACGGGTGTCCCCCGATACATTAGCGAGAGGGGTGGAGGAGGCTGAGTATATGGATGAGGTCGTGATGCGCTTGATCTCTCGAATCAAAACACCGGAGTATTTCAATGCACGAGATGTTAGTACTCTCAGTGTTTGGAGAAGTCCTTTGAAGCTATGGGAATCCAGCTAGCACGTTAAAGGGTATCATGAGCTGAGAGGGGGCCAGAACGAATGGGAAATACACTGTGAGAGACAAGCAGCTGATGGCATGAATTTTCATTACTCGTTTGTATAGTTTCCACGTATATAAATCGAAATTCATGCTTCGCGGGAGACTGATATGATTTTTTTTTACCCTCTCTCGCTCGACGAAATTTAATCCTCTTCCAATTGAAATGAGTCAGATAAAATTTTCTTTCCATGTCCTTAAATAAATAGCCAGAACAATTAGTTGAGTCAAATGAAATAAATTGTGAGTAGCTCTTACTCATCCGACAAATAATTTCCTATCGTGAATTTGGTTTTTATTCATGAGCATCAAAGTTACCAGTCGAAATGGAAACTCTCATCCATCAGGGCCTCCGATAGGGATAGGCTGAGCTCAAAACCACCCTGCTCTATCTACGTAACCGAAGCCTCGTCAAATTATATTCGATTATACCTCGGCTCCCAATTTCATACCCTTCCAAATAATTAATAACACGAGAGGATACTCCATACACTCCAGCGAGCCCTGCACGAGTCCACCCAAATGTACAATTTCACATCACCTCGAGGCCAACATTTACGTATCCAAGCATGATTGTTTAATTATTGAGTTGGATAATGGACGCCCTGTGATTATAAATTTCATGCAAATCGTGTGTACAGAATAAACGATAAATTGTCTGTGGCAAGAAAATTGTCGATGAAAAATTGTTTTTAAAAATGAGAGATTGACGACTGCGAGACACGCAAGCCGATGCAAAAATACGGTTGAATTTTCAGAACCTCGGGAAATATTTTGTACATCACGTGAATGATAAATTGCGCAATGTATGCACCACCGGATAATAGTTAAATACAAATCGATCTCGAATTGAGCAATCGTCCATTTTATTCCATAAAAATGTAGTCGATGATAGTAATCGTATTAGTTCAAAGATAAAATAAGCCCCTCAACTACTTTGCAGTGCAACTATTATAGCCAACTTATACCGGAAGTGTATTTATAAATTACACCCATTATTTCTATTTTTCCGTACAAGGGGTTCTATAACTCTACATTCACTCCCCCTTGGTTCTTTGTTTCAATTAAAAATACCGAAATGGCTGTTCTTGATTTAATGTTTCCATTGTAATTCGATTTTAATGTTCAAAAATTGTGGGAATCTGACGATGTTCATCAGCTGATAATGTCGTAATTACTCATTCACTGGCAAGTTGTGTTGACACTTCCCCATTTTCTTTCGACAACCATCGACAAGGCCCCCCTAGTCATTTTGAATATTTTCACTCACCCGGAAGTCCAGTGGAAATCTCTGCGTGAATCCCAGGACAATGAGCATTTTGCTGCCGTCTACCTGTCCGCTAGGACAGCCTTCAACCATTTTTACTGGCGAAAGTGAATAAACTGCATGGAGAAACGCCTCGGTAACGTCTCACCGTGCTCACACATCTGAAACAACAGAGAGAAAATCCATACAATTATCTTGTCGAAATGACATCGATGAAGTGGTTGAATCCTTCCATTAATTCCCCCCGACAATGACTTCTCTACATCGTCAAGTCTCCAACTAAAAGTCCGAGCTCCAGAAAAATGCAACAATTCGATAATAAAATGTTCTCATTATAAATTTTGTGACCCCTCCACTAGGTCAACTCCTCCCCCAAAGATCGCTCCAACAGCTCCACTTGAACCACATCAATCTCCATTCTCTTATTATTACCAAAACCAACTTTAAAAACCTCTGGCAGGTCTCCCCAAGCTTCCACTTCATTAAATCCGGATTACCTCAGACTGTATTGTAAATTCCGTACGTCAATTCAATTCTAAAAAATCCCCAGCGAACTCCCTTAATTAGCTTGATTAAAATAACATATCATCACAATCAGCGGACTCAGTTAACCCAGAAACCGGTGATAATGTCAGTGGAGCAAATGAGACAATTAGTCACGTTGTTAATGAATCAATTCACTCGATATTTATGTAATTTTCATTTGTATCTGCAATAGGCACTCGACTGGTGGCTCATGGACATGTATCTAACGGTCCCACTGGCTCTACCCATCAACAGCAACCCCGGGCTCGCAGCTAGACCTAAACAATTTAATTCTCAGACCGATGCGGCTATCTACCTGGCGAGATTCCTCATGGCTCTGCTGGATTATCAAGAGAAATTAGATAGGTAAGCCCAATTAATCCCATGAATTAATTGATCGGGTGGACGAATGGTTGACTTGAGGGACAATTATCTTCAGAATGACATGAATGAAGAAAAAAAGAAATATTTCTTTGGACATTTGCAGGGGAAATATTACTCTCCGGTATAAATAGAGCAGTCCGCAGAATCAGATATGTAAAAGGAAGTTTTACGGAAATAGAGTTTTATTTAAAATCCTAGTGTAGAATGTGGCCTCGGGTGCACTGACCTCTCCACGTCAGTGACAACTCATCTCTCAAAACGAATATTTTAGTGGGGCCAGGTAATTGCGAGAGACACATGCACTATGTACAAGCTGCTAATGATGTTTGGACAGTTCTGCTAATGATTCAGTGGGAAATTGATGGGATGTGGAGGTAAATTAAGGGCTTATCTAGGGAATTCGGTCAGGTTCTATTGCTGGAACGTCCAGTCCGTATGGATCGATTCATAATGCGAAAATACTATTCAGGGTATTTTCATGGGTATAGCCAGGGTTTATTTTTTGCCAACTGCTGGTGTCTTCGAGGTGAGCGTTATTATTTGAGGGACTGTTATCTTCATCGAGAATTTTGGAATATCGGAGGTGAGCGAGGAATAGTGGATAAGAACTTTGACAAGGGACATTGTCAATTAATCTTCCCAGTCAACCCGAAAAAGATGTCCAGACGTTTCCTTTGGCCTATCTTTGTCTAGAGAAATATTGATAGTCTTCCCTGACATCAACTCCCACTTCATTAAAACGTTTTACCAAAAAAACTCGAGAGACATTTCTTTCGTTGGAGTATGAACTATTTGTCTTATTAATATTCCAATAACTAATTATTTTCCCATTGAAAAAAGACGTCATTGTTCGGTGACAATACGAAACCAACTGGAAGTCAATTTAAAAGGTTGGGGATGGACCCCTGGAAATCCGGATTGTAGGATCTGCGAAGGCGAGCATAAAGAGGATGCCTCGAGACGCATTTCTACCTTTTACTCAACCCCCCAAGACTTGCGTAAAATTCACGAGACTCAAAGCCTTCGCAGTATCCGGTATCCGGCTCCTAGTAACTCGAGATTCACTCACCAATTCTTGTAAATCATCTGGTATGCGTGTGTGTGTGTGTGTCTCTGTCTCTGGCTCCTCTTCTCCGTTCGTTCTCATGACTCGGGAAAAGCTCAGGTCTACCGATGCAGAAGTTTATAATGATTTCAGGCTTTAATTGGAGGTTAACTCGTCGCATTCTTCAATTGCGATTGCCAGGAGTCAGAGGCTATGCTTCATCCCGATCTGGTGAGCCAGTTTCAACGAAATAATGCCCCGGGACTTGTGGTCCGTGGGGGGGTGACGCCGTATTGTCGAGATCACGCTTGCGTTCGATGGACGAATCGATGATAGAGACCCAAATGGCCACTCAATGCCATTTATTGTTTGCCATTTTTAGTGTTGAGATGTTTTTAACATCCCCAGGGCTCATTAAACAATTCCCAGTGGCTATTTTCCTCGAATTACGAGGGCAATTGCGAGCAAATGCGGGAGCGTAAAATTTTACTACAGCGTCAGGCGGCCATCTTGATTATCCTCCGTGCGGCTGCTCATGCGCAGTGGCTTGTTCCCGAAAAGCGGAATCTGGAACGAATACAAATAATTCATTTATGAACACGATTAATAATCATTAAAACAATGAGGGAAATGAAGAGACGAATTAATTAAGTAAAGTTGATTGTTAATAAAACGTAATCAAAATTCAATTATTTATTTACTTGTTGATAACAATCAGGATTGATGCATCAGTGAGGGTAGTTTCAATGCCAGGCAGTGATCCCTGTTTTAATTAACAGGAATGAACTGGAAGTGGAGCAGGTGAAAACCCGCGAAGGAAAAACCACCCAGCCGGTGTGTATGGCCCAGCACTACCAAATCCTCCAGATGTACCGAAAACCCGGGGAAACAACTGATGAGCAGCTTCTCCTGGACCGAGAGCTCTCCGGTGATCACATAATAGTGGCTCATCAGAATCAGGTATCAGGGGGGAATATTGTCAACTGAGAAAATTCATAATCATTTCTCCGGAAGCATAATACCTAGTGAGAGGTCATTAGCATTATTCACGCTGTCATCAACAGACAGCCTATCACTTTCGCAGGGGGGCATTCATTGTCGTACGCAAACATTATGTAATCAAGAAAATCATACAGTGATGTCTTTGTTAATTATTTACGTACACATTGGCCATTCCTGGAGGGGGCTCCAATGGCTTTTGTGAGAGTCTCCAGTGATATAAGAAGGTGAAGTGTTTGCAATTTTCATTCATTCCATGAATATTTCATTTATTTTATTCAATTTCTCCTCAACGTGAATTAATCGTAAGTCAATTCAATTGGACTATTGCAGTCGTCTAGACAATAAGACGGCTTGAAGGATAATTAGTTAATTAATCTAATGTCAATATAAATAAGTGGGTAACCAGGTAAAACCCCAGAAACTGAGACAAATAATTCTCTGAAATCAGTGGATATTTGCAAAGACAATTTTTCTCTCGGCGTAGAAAAATAAGGGAATAAAACAGTTGTAAAATGATTTCAAGAACTTCTAAAACCGTAACAGACAATTTAACCAATTAACAATTCCTCGTAAAATTAACTCCCACTTTATTAATCAGTTTTACAGTGTACCTGTTCGTGCATCGGACCGCGGTCGAATAACGGAGGCGGAATTAATGCAGCAGCTAATGAAAATTATAGAAACTCCAGCCGACCCACGTACACCACCCGTTGGGATACTAACGACAACAAAGCGTCCTGTCTGGGCTAAAGCGCGAATGGAATTGCTGAAAAGTAATTATCCAACTGAGGCAACATGTCTCACCAGTTTTGTCACAATTTGGTTTTACCCGCTCCCATGGAACTGTAGTCCCTGAATAATTATCATGTCTTCTAGACCCAATATTCGTAATATTCCTGGGTTCATGTGTCCTCCCACCAGCCGATGGAGTCCCTCCTTACTCCCCTAAATCGAATGAGCCGTGTAACGAGATAATCAGGCATTTAAACTCGTGGAGACCAGATACTTTGAACGATGAGACTTTCCCCCTTTGAAGCTACCTTGTGGAGTCTAGTGGCTTAATTGGGAAGCCCTAGGGGTTTCACATGTACCGAAACTTTGATTGTAGTTTAGACTTTGAGTAATTAAGAAAAAAATCATTTTCATTTTTCTAGAGGGAAATATTGAGAGACAATTCTGACGTTTGAACTCCTTAAACTCATTCACTAACGAGATAATTTAATATTTAATTAGACAGAGAACTTGACGGACTTGGCATTTTCTCTGGACTTTCCACAATGACAAGCTGACAAATCAAATTATTCTGGAAATTCTTTCTAGACGAACGCAATCGTCACAATCTTGAACTCCTGGAGCGCTGTCTCTGCATCGTCTGCATTGACGACGACGTCCTCCCCGTAACATTCAACGAGCCGTACAAAAAAGAAGATCGATGGCTGAATGATCGTGACTATGCCAATGCACTTCATCATTGCCTTCACGGCGGAGGTTCACGTCATCTCGGCGCTAATCGGTGGTTCGACAAGACTTTCCATATAATAATTGGCAAGGTCGAGATCATTACATCTCTAGGAAAATTATCATAGATTAAGTTTCCAACTGTTCAGCCGTAAATCTCGTATTCCTCCACTTCTATTGGGAAAATTATTATTAAGTAACTTTCACTGGCGGAAGTCGTTCTGAAATAAAAAAATTATTTTTAATGAGAATCCTCAAGTGGAGGCGCAAAAATTAGGAGATGATTTTACAATTGTAAATCCAATGAAACAATCAATTTTATTGTTAAGACGAGACTCACCTCAGGACAACAAAATTTATTGTTATTCGGGGAAGAGAAATTTTCTTTCCGGGCATTAAAAAATTGAGTGATCTTTCATTTGCTCAGGATGGATTCTGGGGAATGACGTACGAGCACTCGTCAGGCGAGGCTCCCTCAATATTCAACGCCTTCGAGACCCTCACCGAAACGGTGGACGCGATGCCTCCCTCAGAGGAGAATCCAGTGCCATCCCATCTGCCAGGACCCGAGAAACTCGAGTGGCGACTCTCAGAGCAGAGCCTCAGCGACATTCGCGAAGCCACGACAACATTCGACGCGTAAGTGTGTTCTCATGTTATTATCAAAACTTATGAATACCCCGGAGACACTCGAGGATAATAAACACTCGTTAAAAAGTCTTGTTGAAGACTTGGATCTGTGCATCTTGTGGTTCGAGGACTACTCCAAGGAATTCATCAAAGCCTGCAGCATCAGTCCGGACGCCTACATCCAGCTTGCGCTGCAATTGACCTACTTCAGGTAATTCAATTGGCATTCCACCATTTCGTTAATTGAATCAATATTTATTTTCTCTTTGCTGTGACGTTCCCAGTATCAATTATACAATTGATTTTCGTGGCATTTAGAGCGCTCCATGACGTCAGCTGCATAAAAATATTTAAGACATTCATCAGATATTTCTGGGTCGCTAAAAATTCTGATAACAGGATTTTGATAAGCCCAGTCACCACGCAATCATTACTGAACAAAAAATTATATATCTTTCCAAGAAAATCTGAATTATTTCCCAATCAACCTCGCCTTCCCCCCCAGCGTTTCCACACAATACCCAATTATAAGTTCTCCATATTTAACAATTATTCACACCAACGAGAATAACTTTTCTCCGAAAGCCACTACCTATCCACCTATAAACTCCAGCTCACTGATTAATTCACCCTCAATCGATGAAATTTTTTTTAGACTGCACGGACGTTTAGTGGCGACATACGAGAGTGCAAGTATTCGTAGATTTGCCCTAGGTCGTGTCGATGTAATTCGCGCAGCGAGTCCCGAGAGCCTGGAATGGGTGAAAGCCATGTGTCAGGGTGATCCCGACGCCCAGAACGATGCCCAGGACGAGGGCTCCAAAAGAGTACAGTTCACCATTTACAGTGTAACAATCCTTAAACAATTACGATTGAGTGAGGCTTCTGCAAGCTGGTCGCATGATATCATTTGTTTGTCGCTTTGTATTATTATTTTACTCGAGACAACGTGTGCGAATAATTTTCAAGAGTAGTCTAGCAAATTATCTGGGGAATTTCATTGGATTAATTACCACTTTGTTGTAAAAAAACAAATAAACATTGGAAGAAGGATACTCTCCTTAAAAAATGAAGAAATTAATTTTGTTTTGCAAATGTTAAATGTCGCGGAAATTTTTCTTCACTCGTCTCGAGTGTGTCGAGATACTCATCGACCGATTGAGCTCGAATGGAAGATATTGACTCAGACTTTGTGTTTTGAATCTAAATCCCTTGTCAAATAGACACTCACTTCCGTTATTTTTTTTAAAGAAAAAAATCCATTGTTTGTTGATTGTGGTGAAACAGAGACGCCGGACAGTGAAAATGGCAATCAATTAGATCCCAACTGAGGATCGAGTGTTTGTCGTGTCCTCGAGAGAGGCCTCGAGGGGAGAAAATAACGAAAAGTGGAGGAATTCCCGAGGTTTTTCCACTGTTTTCATTGCATTACTCCCCTTTATTTCCTCAAAGAATAGTCTCAATTACGGATATGTTGATTCAGCTGGTGTTTTTGCTACTGAAATGAAAAATAAACGAACAATACAAGAGCCACAGTAATAATGGCAAGTTATTATCAAGGAATAGTGAACTCAATCGATCGATCATTTATTGCTTATAAAGTTTTCGACCCCCTGCATGCGTCACGCTAGCACTATTTACCCCGAAATACTATCGATGAATTTATTGTCATGAGGTATTCTCCAGGAGCAACGCATCAAGGAATTGTTCGATCTGGCTGTGCAACGTCAGTCCAAGGAGATAGCTGACACTATTCATGGATACGGGATTGATAATCACCTGATGGGCCTGAGATTTGCGGCTCAAGAGTTGGGAGAACCACTTCCCGAACTTTTTACGGACGAGGCCTTCAGGATTGTCCATCATTTTGCCGTATCCACTTCCCAGGTAAGCGAAAGAAAGCCCTGACCAAGCTCTTCAGATTTACATTAGTCCAAAAATTATTTTACTTTCGTTCAATTAATAATTAAAATCTCCACTCACGGAATCCTAACACTAAAAAAGTTGCAATTAAAATACAAAAAAGCGACTTGACGCTAACAAAGAAGCCCCTGCAAGTGACGTCGACTCCTCCCTCGCCCTCGAGAATAACCTGATAATTAAAAAAAGAATTGAAACATGGGGAAGTGCGTTCTGACACGAGGGTCAGGTCACAAAGGGCTCGCCAGGAAGCAATTCTGTGACTCCAGCTCTCCCACTCCGGAAGTCATCCACTACCCCCTCAAACTTCCTGCAAGTCCTGCAAAATCGTTTACGTCAGAGGCTACCAGTGGCCCGGATCTCCAGTAATGAATCTCATAATTGTCTGTTTGTCCACAGGTGACGACAAGAAACGACGCAATAGTCGGCTACGGTCCGGTTGTGCCTGACGGCTACGGTTGCGCTTACAATCTTCGTAAAAATGGTTTCATCTTTTCCGTGTCTGCATTTCACAGCGATGGGAGAACAAGTGCAAGAAAATTCGCACAGGCGCTAGAATTAAGTATGAGGGAGATGGCTGCATTGCTGAAGAATACGAAAAAGTAATTAGATTAATTGCGAATGGATATCGAGAATTGTGTAGGGAATTTAGATGACTTCAGTAGGTGCTAATTTGAGCCAAACGATTTCATTCGCACGATTGCAATTGTTTCTGTGATTCCATTGATTTCCAATAATTGCAGACGACTTGACAAATTATTACAGGACGAGAGAATAATTAATATCACTTTCATGACTTCAAATTGCCATTTTTAATTTGAGTCAGCCAATCTGTTGGCGCCCGCACCAGTGCACTCTTGTCCAGACAGTTGTTAGAGAATGACATTAATGATAATCGTCTATGTAGTCTGTACAATGCTCTAGTTGTAACCGCTTCAGTATTTTCAGTTGTTTAATTAACAGGCCTATCAAGGATAAAAGAGTATCGAATAATTGACAAACGATGAATTCTCATGATTTACCGAGCGGACTCGAGTGATTGTAATCGTTGATTTTCAGAGTAATATATCAAGAATACAATGAAATTGTTGCCTATCTGTGGGAACAAAAAAACGAGTGAGTAAATTATTAAACAAAGTTGGTAAGTGACGCTGAGCATCACTAGTCTCAAGTATTTTACGAGAAAAAAATTATAACTGAAAGAATTTATCATATATTTAGTTGGTCGATGCAACCGGTTGCTGATTGTTAATTTATCCAATGGATTTATTTAAATATAAATGCGACAAGCGAAGAAATGTCTATCACTGTTGAATTGTCATAAATGTACTATTAGCGATAATATAAATGTACGCGAAGGAACTACAGTAGGAAACGAAAGATATTGTGTTCTCGAAATGCTTAGACTTCGACACGAAAGTATTTACTGACCCTGGATCATAAAAAGAAAACTCAGTGAGATGTATCGAGACGTATACTTGTGATCGCTTTGAGGCCAGGAATATCACACGCATATCAAGGCTAATCAAGCCGTATAGTAGAACGTAGTTGATTTTTAAATCAAGTCGAACTGTTAGATATACTCTTTAAATCCTGTAAATCCAACGAGAGATGGAAGAAAATAAAGGAATCGATGTTATTGTCTTAAGGCTCGGATGAAGTAATTTTTGGTCGAGATATCCCTAGAGAATTCCCCAGAGAATTGGTAGATAAAGGCAGTTTACGCCATTTCAGATGATTCTCTTCAACTCCCCAGACTCCCATACTTTTCCCAGCCAGTAAAACACAGGATAAGATCCATAAAGTTTATATTGCGTGATTATTCACAGCGACTATAGTCCGGAATGTTCAACAGGCACGTCACATCTATCACAATTAAATTCCCAATATATACAGAAGCAGAGTGGGAATCATTTCCTTCGTTAAATAGATAAATAGACATAGACAAGTACAAGTACAATGACTAATTGTAAGTGAATTCAGCTAGCCACACGAGTAAGTAAATCAACATTGACATCGTCATAATTTCTCGCGAAGGGATGTGACAGCATGGAATTGGCCGTTGGTCGTCTCTTTGGGTCGTGGGTAAGGCACTTGCCAGCCAGATCTATACCTTCGTTGCACAGATGTTTTGGAGGTGCTGGACTCTCTCCCATTCCCACCTTCGAAAAAACAATTGCAAAACACTTCAGACATTTCGTCGACCATTTGCAAAAATTCTACTGATCATTTGTCGCTCCTTCATTACCATCAAATGATCAAACTAATCAATTGATAATTGGAAACAATCACACCATAGTATACCTTGAACATAATTTGATAATTAGAATCAAATTCAGCCCAGGGTCTCCTGCCGCTGGCCATCTCGACGACACAACAACCCACAGACCAGACATCGGCAGCCCTCCCATGTCCCCCACTCTCAGTCTTCATAAAAACCTCAGGAGCCATGTACGCCTGAGTCCCGACGAACCCCTGGAGTTCTCCAGGCATCGTCGTATGTGCCTTGATCTGCACCGCACAGCCAAAGTCCCCAAGCTTAAGGCAATTTCCCTGATCCGTAAGGAAAACATTAGCAGTCTTGATATCCCTGTGGACAATCCCATGATTATGGAGAACAGAAACAGCCAGGAGAAGCTGATGTGTGTACTTCCTGATAAAAATCTCAGGCAGTCCATTCCCCGAGCCTGCGACAAGACTCTCTAGAGTCCCCTCAGCACAGAATTCCATGAACAATAGCATCTCCTCCCTCTGGATCTCAATGCCATAGTATCTGACCAGATGCTTGTGCTGAATTCCCTCGAAGATCTGTAGCTCCTCGACAAGCCTCCTCACCGCCCTGTGATCCCCAGGCTGCAGAGCAACTTCCTTCATAGCTAACAGCTCCCCAGTCTGATTATTAACAACCGTATAAACCTTCCCAAACCTCCCCTGTCCAATTTTAATGCCTCTTTGCCAGGTGAACGTAACCCTCTTGATCCTCACTTTAATTTTATCCACAGACTTCCTGTCAGTGACCCTCCCAATGAGCTCGGACCCTCTCCTCTTCTCGTCAATCTCACTCTCGAGCTTCCTCAGAGCCACCAGAACCCTCTCCCTCTTCACATACGACGTCTCAGGTACAATTAAGCTCACAGCTAGACTCCCATCGCTCGAATGTGGCGACGAGTACTTTCTCTGATTCACCTCCGGCGATCTTAGAGTGTCCTTCCCCTTGGAAGGAATACTAAAACTCGTTCTGCCAGAACTCGCTGGTGACGAGGCTCGAGACCTGGGTAGTCTCCTAAGATCTGGCTCTGAATGAGAACCAGGAGCACTGGCAACTCCAACGACATGAGATATGCATCGATCCATCGCCTCTTTCAATGCCTCAAACTCCACATCCGACAAGTAGCGAGTGTTCGACGGCTCACAGACTGCCATCAAGTACTCGAACCCATGATTCGCCCATCTCGGCCTCAGTCCCCTTCCCCTCTCGCACCTGTTCTTCGCAAAGTCCATCCACAACATGGCGAAGTCGACTAGTCCGTGGACCAAGAGCCCTCTCTCCTCGGGCGAGAAAAGTTTGCAGACCTCTTTATGATAATCAAAGCCCATTCTGTAGGCCTGATGCAGAATTTCTCGGACTCGAGTCCTCATCGCAAACAGATCATTCTCGGACTTGGGCTCCTCCGCCTCGTCGATGGTCGCTTGAAAATCCTCGATGAGAACAATCAATCGTTCCCTGAGGCTCAAAATCACATTCTTCATGTTAAAAATCGCATTCCTGAGGCCTCGAGACTCGTCTGGCCACTGGCCAATGTCCTTTTTCAAGGATTTAGCAAACGTCAAGCATTTCGTGATCTTCTCCCGGGCCTCCACGAACATCCCCTGCCACTCCCTTCCCGCACACATCAGGTGCTGCTTGATAACAGAGACATCTCCCTCGAGGTCGTCAGTGATCTCCTTGATCTCCAGCGGTCTCGTCACCAAGAACTCCTGTATCTGCTGGATCATCGTGCAAGTTATATCGCAGAATTTAATTCCTCCAATCTCGTAGCCGCGCTTAATATCCCCAGCTATGGACTTCACAAGACTCCACTCGTCGTCGATGAGGCTCTTGTGGAAGCTGTTGTACTGGTCCATCTCCAGCCACTGCCGGAGGTACTCCAGATACACCTCGAAGACTGATTGCAAGCTGTCGTCGAAGTCCTTCACATCGTCAAACTCAACTAGAGGTGAGTCTGGTGAAGAATCTGTGGCTTTCCCCGTGATATAGTCATCAAAAGCGTGAACTGTCTTCGAGTGCTCGACGAACCTGTCCCGATGGATGCAGGCAATCCTCAGTCCCTCCCTCATTTCCCTCATCAGTTGTCGGACTGAGAGGGGGCCCGGCTGCTCTGGCTTCTGCTCCAGTCTCATTCTGAGGAACTCGTGGACAATGTCCAGGGGCACTCGAGAGAGAAATATAAAGGCAGATCTGTACGAGGGAAGGTTGAGGGCTTTGGCCTCTGGACTCCAGACCCCATAACGTTTGAGCTCGATGTCGCCCTCGTACTCCTCGTTCGTCGAGAGCTCGTCCTCGCTGGTCCATTTTTTCATAGTGAGACTGGCCTTCCTGAGGACTGAGGTGTGCAGGCGCTCGAGGAAGTTGAGGCTCTTGCTGAGGCCGCGGGTCTTGAGGACCTCTTCGATGTACTTTCGGTAGGCTTGCCGGTCGAACTCCATGAGGTAGTGGTCCAGGCAGTCGAATCTGTGGTCGTCCAGGCAACTCAGGGTGGACTCGGGTGTTGACGGCCACGACTGCAGGAGGGACATGCCTCCTGCTGAGGAATTACTGTTGGTGCTGTCTGAGGGAGTGCTGTTGGCACTGTCCTCCAGGGAGGAGAGCTCGAAACGAACGACAGTCGGCTTGGGCTCCAGCAAATCCGTCGCTTCAGAGGATCTCGAGCTAGTTCCCGAGTCCACTTCGTAATTCATATTTTTCGGACTGTCCAGTAGCATCAATAATTTCCCCAAGATCTGCAATTTCAACCTGTGATGTCGAGTCATGTTGTACCACAGGCACATTGCTTTGACTCTGCCGGTAAACTCTGGACTCTTGTACATCGGGTAGTTCGCTGCAAATGCCTGGCACGATGGGTAAAAAGCCTCGGCTGCCTCCAGCCGACAAAGTAGGCCTTCCACTTGTTTGAGGGCTGTCAGCTGAGCCCTCGAGCACGATCTGCACCTCATGCACAGGCAGCCCATACACACGGGCTCTACAATAACAGGAGTTGATCCCTCAAAGCCACTGTCATTGGAACTTGATGTAGCTGATGGAGGATTCGAATATGGAACTGGATTATATCTGCAAATGAATTCAGCGAGTAGACGTGTGAGTGACGTTTCTCTTGAAATGATCGATTTATTAAGCAAGAATTGAACGAGAATGTGATATTATCACCTGTAGTCCATGATCTCGGCTAATAAAGGGCCAATAGCATCTCTCTGCTTGCAGAGATACTCATCCTGAGCCATGAGACTTCTGTCCGCATGATACGCCTGCAATTCCAGCCAAATTAAATCCTTGAGTTCGTTTTGCCATCTTGACTCTTCACTGCTCATCTGCCTTCTGCAATTTTTCTCTCTGTCTGTGCTCCCCTGGATGACAATTAATTAGCCGGTAATAATACTCTGTATTAAATAAATCAGGAGGACGTAAGGAATTTTTACAATTCATTGACACTCACCAGACGTATTAAAAAAGCAAAAGTGTCGTGAAAAACTTCTCGCTCTGTCAAGTTCTTTGGCTTCGTCTCCTCAACAGTATCAACTGGTGTTGGAGACACTGGGGTTGCAACTGGGACAGGCTCTCTCCTCTTCTGCTCAGCCTCCACTGGTTTAGATCGCAAACAACGAAATCTATTCCTGGTCTCTATCTACAGAAGAGATTGAACTTTGAGAAATGGCCAAGTTTTGTTTTTAGATGAAGCACATGCAGTGAAGCGAAAACATGACAGACAATGACGAACCACACGACGCCAAACCTTCATGTTGCATGGGGCTGGGGCTGATCGACGCTCCGAACGATCAGCATAATGTGCTGCAGCCTCAACATCGAGCTTGAGATCTCTCTCATTCCCCCGGGCCAGTTTTAAACTCCTCTTGGATTTTCTACTGCCCTCCTTGGCCGCTTCCTCTTTATCACGCGCCTCGTCTGCATCCTCGCACATTTTGTTGAAGATTATCGTGTCCAGGGTGTCGCGACGACAAATACTGGGCTTGGCACGTGGCTCTTTTGATCCTGGTGATGATTTCGTTTCACTGCGAACAGCGGAAGACACCGGAAGATTTTCTTAAAATTTTCTGATCCCACGAAACATTTTTTTTTCTCGGAAAATAATTTCGGTAAATGTTAAGAAAGACCCCCCCAAAGTGAATTCACTTTATTCGCCGCGAATATTGTGATTTTGTCTCCGAATTCGATTTCTCCTGTTTATTT
>JAPYZN010001671.1:0-28943 GCA_030522865.1 Psyttalia lounsburyi | reverse complement strand
TCGTGTGGTTGGCTTGTCCTCGCCTGCGGCTCGGACGCCAACGCCACACGAGTAAAAAACCCTATAACGACAGCCCGGAAATGTACAATTTCCGACACATTGAAATGAAAATAAATATTGCAGGTGGTAGGATGGTATATACCGTCCCTCCATCATAATGTTGTATATATGACGCCATGTGACGAAATTGTTACAGCTAAAAATTTACAGCTACATCCGGTGTAGTAGGTACGATTAAGATAGGGAGGTAAGTTTCGATCATTTGGAGATAACGAGCTTTTTCCTAAATTAGACATGTTAAGTTAACGTAGCTTCAAAATCGATAACAATATGACCCCGACTGCTTTTCAATATTTGCCATTTTTTTTTAATATTGAGGGCCTTTCTGCTCTTTCGGATAATTGGCCCTATCTCACCTTATGCATGCGGCTATGGATTACCACATATGCACTCCTATAGAACATAGGGGTTGGCATGGGTAACCATGCCGGTACAAGCGGTCACTCTATTAGCAATCTCCCACTCCCCGGAGCCTGTGCTTGAAAAATTCGCATTCACCGGGACTTGACCGCACACCCTTTCGCACTCTAGAGTCGCACCTAGCCGCTTCGGCCACGGTTGTCAGTCAATATTTGCGATGTTCTTGCTTTTAATAGTCATTTTGATATAATTTTTTAAATAACTTGTGAGAGAACAATTTGAAAAAACAAAAATCACCCAACCAATGTCATCTAAATCATATTTTTCAACACGTATGTCTTTACAACATGCCTTTCCACAAATGAATAATTGTATCTTAACTGGCTGATCTTGTTTGAAAAGAATCTGTTCTTTGTATCAGTATTTTTCTATTAGTATCTGGAAATTTACTTGTCCAATCGTAGTCGAATTTATATGAAGATTTATATGGAACCTACTGTATGGAAAATTATAGAAATAATTTTATTTTAAACTCGTGAACGATATAGGGACAGTACAATTGAAAATACGTTCAGCGTAGGGTGGCAGTAAGTTTTTCATTTTATTCCGATGTTTCATTCAGGTAGTATTAGGGTAAGACATCGGATTAAGTCTAATCGCAGTTTTATTGTTTTATTGAGGGGACCGCAGAGTATCCTCATTATCCTCCTTGCCCTTATTT
The DNA here is from genome assembly GCA_030522865.1 of Psyttalia lounsburyi. Taxonomy (NCBI): domain Eukaryota; kingdom Metazoa; phylum Arthropoda; class Insecta; order Hymenoptera; family Braconidae; genus Psyttalia; species Psyttalia lounsburyi. Next base: position 27,802 of record JAPYZN010001671.1, on the reverse strand, counting down.
ACCTCCGCTATCAGGTCTTGGAAATTGTCCACAGATTATCGCAAGTAAGATTCAATTCCGATGGGGCAGAGGAGGGGGCAGGCCCCAAGACAGAAATTAGGTAGATTGAACGGATGGGGGAGAGGATACAACTCATATGGTTTAGCTGTTCGCACATTTTCGAATTAGAAGTTTGCATATCTAGATATGCTTTATTACGTCTTCTATAATTTATATACACGGAGAGAAAAATTCAATACAAATTTAACGTTGCCGGAGTTATGAACAAAAAGTCCCATTTTTTACTCAAGTTTTCACACTGTATGACCTTCAAAACTTAGTTTCTATTGGGAGAAAAATCCTACATTCAAGCACGAGAAAATATTATGTTAAAGAAGTGTCCAAAATTTGAAAGAGATCGGTTCATAACTTTTTGAGAAATCGTGACTACCATTTTCAAAAAATTTCGAGAAAAACACGATTAGAGTGACGCGCTAGGCTGATATGGTCTGGATAGGCGGAATTTCTGAAGGCCGTATCTTTTAGAATTTTACTCGAATTATTTCTGGCAATCGGATTGGGCCTCCCCTGGGCCAATCAGACCTCCGTATTCAATAACATGAAGTACCTCCCCAGTAAAATATCAGCGGTTATTTACCTCTAGCTTTTGATAATCTCCCTGTAGCTTTAGATAATTTACCTTTAGCTGTGCAATGGTTTCTTTAACCCAGGGCAGGCTACAGCCGATAACCAAAAATAATCTTTCGAATACCACTCAACCTCCAAAATTAATGGCATAGTTCTCTCATGTTTTCTGGCGTATCAACGATCGGGGAATCGGGAAATATCCGATAATTTTGGAGATCTTGTGGTATTGCTACTGATCATTTTCAAATTCCGAACAATATTCTAGACATACTGTACTATTAAATACGCAAAAAAATCGATTATCTGAAATTTTAAAACCCATATAATCGCTTAAGTAGACTCTCAGACATATACACATTTGGCAATTAAAATTCGATTCAAAGCAGGCTTTGACAAATTTCAGAAATTCTACAGCGTTTAAACTAATTTTGTGTATTAAAACAGAGATTTCTATCTCTCTATGATTGAAATAGATTGTCAGGACATTAATAAATTTATCAATATCTAAAAAATTTGATTAAATATTTCAAAAATAATATACTTTCACTATTTATCACTCACTCAAAATATTTGAAATTGTTGAATTGATTAAAAGGTAGACCTATCTAAATATTTAATCTTAAGATGGTTATGGTAAGTTGGGGCTGGCGAGAGTGCCCGAACATATAATGCACTTTGGTCTCTTGCCGGGACTGAGTTTTAAGAAGAATCCGGGATCCCAGGTATTTTCTTGAGGTTCAACAAAGATTATCAAAGATTATCATTAATATAATTCAGTATGAAAATTCTTGTAGGTGTCCGTCCTGTGCAAATATTCAAGTTCACAAGATAAGATTCATGGAAACTCTTCGTTTTTCCTTCAATGTAGGAACAGCTAACATTTTGTTTAATGAATTATATTACTAATATTTTTGTCATTGATATTAATCTTGCCATCCAAAGGCACTTTTTAACCTCATGCATGCCAGTTCGCGATTACATTTTACTCATGAATCTACTATTTTATTTCGGATAACTTTTGGTCAATTAACCAGTTTTTTGACCATTTCATATCGAATTTTCTACTCTTTTATTCAAAAAGTGTACTCATTCAGGCAAATGCATACATCTAAAATATATTACACATTTTCATCAAGACGAGCAAAAACGTCGATACATGATTTTAAGGTTTTAATGATCAACTAATAACAACAAATTTATTCTTACTATTTAAATAGGTAGATAATAATAATTCTATATGTATCAATTTGCACTACTTCTATAATGAACAATGATTTTCACGAAATTGTCATTACTCAATAAGAGAGAAATTGTTGGAAAATTGAAGTGAGGGTATGTTGATTTGTCAGGCGATTCAATTGAATGTTAAAATCTGCGGAGTAACGGAAAGAATACATAACTTTTAATCAAGATTTAGCTCTGTACACTTTCCGATTTACTTAATGGTTTTTCAGAAAAAAAATCAGAAAATATTGTATATTTTGTAAAAACTCGATTTGAATTAATTACCGATATAATAGGAATGATTGGTAATCTCAATTCACTTCAGGCATTTTCTGGAAAAAATGCCAACACGGATATCTGAGTTTCTATTGAGATAAAGTGGCATAAGCTCTTAGAATCTTCACAAAATAAATAAATTGCCAGACAGGTGTCTCCAATCAATTCGAAATCAGTATGAAAATGGGCTGAAAAAATCAAAAAGGAGTGCAGGAATTTGTCAATTTTTTATTTTGAATCACGGAAATTACGATAGGATCATAGTAATTAGAAAATTGACCGAGCATTTTCAGCCAATAACACGATCGTATAAAATGAACTGAAGCCCAATTGTTGTCCGGTACCTGCAATTAGCCCGGCGAAGTGCCGCTTGGCTCCCCCACTTAGGGTAGAGTGAGTAATAACCATATAAATACTGGGTAGTTTTGACTGAGTCAAGTTACTCTCCAGACGACTCCCCTAACGAGAGTAGACTATCGTCAATTTGAGTGAATCCATAACATTCAGTCTGTAACTGCTTTTTACGAAACAAAATGGTCACCGAATCAATCATGCAACGTGTTGCCGTAACTATTCTTCTACTTTGTGTAATAACACAAGCAGCGGAATTACGTGAGTATATTTTATTTTTTAACCCGATTACGGCCATAAAAGAATGAACGATGGACTTTGATAAGAAAAAAATACAAATGTGGAGAGAGAGTAAACAAATTTGGCATTTTTTCTATTGCAAATACCAGAAAGTCATAAGACCTAGAAAATAATATGTCGCGAAGATGAAGGACATGCCGAAGTAGACGTCCAGCGAGAAAAAAAAATAGTTTTTTAATAAGTGTGCCTTTACTTATGTGAAGAAACTAATGATTTGAAACATCTCAAAAGCAAGATATTTCACACTCAAAAAAAATTGGTAATTGTTCAAAATATAAAGGCAATTGATTTACAAGACAATGATTTCTGAAAGTGATTCAAAGAGTTCTTACAGTAAAATGTTTTGCATTTGACGTTGAAAAAATATTGACTAAGTTGGTTACACTAGAGTATTTTTGAGAAATAATTTTTTTCTTTCTGAAAGAAAATGCGGACGTTTCCAGGATAAATACGAACTCTCTGGACGGAGATTCGCGCTTCCTCAGTGAAAGATATTTTGCTCTTGACAATCTTTAAACAGTAAGCTGTTTGATAAAAGTACAGACATACTTCTTAACGAAACTTTTTGTATCTCAGTGTATGAGGTTCTTCAGAGCTTCCAATACATTTCTGTGATCCATGATGCAGGTATAAAATACTGCTTAACCATGGTTTGCAACTGTCGAAATAACTATGATATTTGTTTTCAGCCTCCAGTTTCAAAATCTGCAAACAGAATGATCCGAATCTGCCCAAGTGCTTCGCTGAGGCTGCCTTACAGGCGATCAGAGTGATGGCTTCAGGTAACGTTAATGTTTGTGATTCAACCAGTTTTAACAATAGTTTATGGTCTGTTTTTGGATAGTCTACAGTTGATGTTTTTATACCGTACCCTATAATATATATAAATATATATTATATATAATTTATATTTATTTATATATTTATTTCATACCCTACGATAGAAATAGTGTAATTCAAGTTTGAATGTCATACTATGCTTAGACTTCTTATACTGTGGTTGAGAAATGTTCCAAAACATTCAGTAGTATTGTTGCAGCAAATTAAAAATTACTTTTTCGACACATTGGGATGAAAAACTCGTGAAAAAAGTGGTTTTTGACTCGTGGGATTATATCACGAGTCGAAGGCGAGGGATATAAACCTCCCACTCGCCAAAAACCATTTTTTTTTCGCTTGTTACGAAATATACTATTGTATAGTTTATATAGTTTGATATAAAAAAAATTAATAACTTTGTGACAAAGTAAACATCACCATAATTTGACAATTTAATTCTCTCGATGTAGACGATGACGTGGTCCTGAATGTTGAATTGTGATTCATTAGAATTCATTTTATGTTTTAGGAGTGGAAAGTTTGAAATTATTGCCCATCGACCCGCTATCACTCGATTCAATATCCATGGGCAAAAATACGGCAAGCATTAACCTACAGCAGCAGTATCGAAATATAAAACTCTATGGACTTTCCAAGGACCTCGAAATCTTCGATTATCAGTAAGAAATTATTACTATAAAATCTTTGAATATCTCCATTGCTCAAACTATGAAAAAATCAGGAGTGATATTTACTTATTTGAATGCTACTCGTATATTCATGAAGCAATATTAATCGAAAGTGGAAGAGGAGAAATGATTTTGAAAAATGGAAACGATATGACGAAAAAAGATCGTCTAGAAGATTGAGAGATATAATTTTATTATTATACATTTCAAATTAAAATAGTGCAAAGCTATGGAATTTGAAATTGCATTTTTCCATCATTTAACAATTGTTTTTTAATTCTGAGTTTGTATTGAAAATGGAATATATCACTTTTTCAAAAAACCGAAGAGACATTAATATTAGAGAAGTATCTCTGAGTACTTAAGCAGCGATATGAGACCGCTCAATTGGCTCATTTTGTTCCACTCTTTATTATAAAAGTTAATATTTCGATTTTGCAACTGATTCAGAAGTTAATATTTTGTTTTGTCTTATTCCAGCGTTGATCTGCCGAATCTTATCTTCAAATCAGTATCTTTTAACCCACAAGTTGATTTTGTCGCTGATTACTCGATGCAGGGAAAGGTTCTCTTTATGCCCATTCAAGGCTATGGACATTGCAATATTACTATGCGTAAGTGCTTTTATTATGAATTTTTTTGGTCCTCAGAAAAACTATTATGAAGAATAAATGTTAAAATTAAAAGCCTATAACACAACATATAAAAGCTTCCTTTTAGGGTTTCTACGAGAGTTTCCTACTCTCAATTTCTGTATTTGTATAAACCTCAATTTTAGGCATAATATTTTGCCGTAGTGATTTTAGAGTTTTCGAGTTTGGGAAGTATGTAATACCAATTCCCGGGCGAGAAAGGTCTAGAAGCAGTACGGCAAACGTATTTTTGGCTGAAAAATCAATTCTTGGTTCAAGAATATTTTTTATTATCACATAATTCTTGAGCCAATGGTTTTGTTTCGTTCCTCAAGTATTTTTCATTGTCCAGAGAAGGAAAGTTGTAGGGTTTTTCTTTCCCTGGACAACGTGCATACTTAAGGGATAAGACAAAAAGATTGGCCCAAGAATTATGTGATAGTAAAAAATATTCATGAACCAAGAATTCCTTTTTCAGCCAAAAGTATGTTTTTCTGTCAGTGTATATGGAGACCAGTTTGAAGATAAATGTCCGATTTATCATAATTTCAAATTGAAAACGATTCAAAATAAAAATACCAATTTCAAAAATTTCAGTAAACCTGCAGACTCAACACACATTTTACGGTGAGAAATTTATGCAGAACGGTGAGATCTACATGAGAATAAAGAACTACGAAGTCAAATTAAACCCCAAGGATATCCGCCTGGATTTCCAAAGTCGCATGACCCGTAACAAATCCTTAAGTAGTTTTTTGACCAACTTCTTGAAAACCAACTCAAAACTCCTCTTCAATGAGCTCCGGTCCTCATACGAAGCCACATTTGGACAAGTGTTCGGACAGATAGCTAACGAGATATTGACTCGAGTGCCCCTCAATAAAATTCTACCCGCGTCGTAGACTTCTGAACGCACCGACAACTAAATGATGCCCTTTATTATTACTTCAATAAATAATCATTACATGAGAAATTTAAAATTATGTGGAAAATTATTGTTCACATCCATTTATGCATCTTGGAGGGTTTCCGAATAATTTTATTTCTTTTTCATTGAGTTACGTTAAAAAAAAAATCAAATACCCTTGCTCTGTTGGAAAAAAGTCGAAGGAGAAAAACAAAAATCCAGATTTTTTTTAATTAAATGAGTACTCTGTTGGAATCAAATCTAAAAAACCTAACTCGTAGCTGCTATTCTATACATTTTAAAAATAAAAAGACACATTTATAACTGAAACATTGGAGGCCTTGGACTATTTTTATTTACCAGGGAAAACGAATTATAAAAAAATTGTTGTTTGCACTAATTAGTCGTTTTTAAACATACACAATTGATCTTTAATGTATGAGAAATTCCACTCCAGTAGCCTGAGATTTGAAAAATTCATCGTAGTCTTTCCATAAAAAAAATCACCACCTCACGACAATAATTACAAAACCACACAAAATTCATTTGAAAAGAAACAAACAGGCATTTATTCACAAGAGGCAGGTGTAGCTACATTATTTCATTCGGTTTGCTTTATAATATTCTTGGTAATTTTTTTTTACGTTTTTTAATCCATTTTTTACGTTTTCTGGTATAATAATCGGTTTGTACCGACTACGCATACGAATGGGCGTGTACAGTGGGCGGGTGCATATCAAAGTGAATTTTCCTCGACTCTTTCTCTCATCTTTCATTCAATATATCTCATTTGATAACTAAAATTTTCGTTTCACAAGCTCATCACTGCGCATCAACTTCTTGTCTCATGAGATACCTTGGAAACAGTTTCCATCAAATCGTCATTGTTCTCTTATGTATGGAAAAATGAAAATTATCGATAACAATGTGCGAACCATGAGAAATTTTTATGAGTGGACTTGATTCACATAAAAAGTCTGGGAGAGGGGACAACACAGAGAGGTTTTATTTTCATTAAAAACCTTAGAATTATCGATGAAGCTTTCGTGTGTGTTTCTTCCATTTGTGCAGAACAATGATTTTTCTTTTCATTTTTTTTTCTATCGGTAGTGTATTAATTAAGTCACCTTTGTTTTTCGTAACCATACAACTTTAGAGGGTTATTAAAATTCACAGTTAAATATATTAGATGTCGTTACTAATACTCTTCATCATTTGACGTAACTTTGAATTGTCCTCGGGTCTTAGTTATTTGTCTCAATAATCCCTCGATTTAGTAATAATCATCGAGAGGAAATTAGCACGAATGCTGTGTGCCTCGTGAATTCAATCAATTATTCCTCTCTGAATAATATCTCCAGTTGAATCTCGTGCTAGTGCAGTTTTTTCAGTCCTCAATTTAAACAATAACCACGTACGGAAAAATATCTACAAATATTTTGCCGTGTTATCCATGAAAATTTTCCTTCCAGTGCTCACTTTGTAAAATTATATATCAAATCTCTAAGGAGACACACAGGGGCGGATTTACATACACAGCGCAATGCTCATTATTTACTTAATTAATACGTTAATATCCATCGCCTGCGAACGGTTGATTTCTCCTTCGCCCGGTTGGGTTTTTTTATTGTTCGGACACGGTTCGGTTAATTTTCAGTATTTTTTCTTCTCTTCTTTAAAAGGTTTGTTTATGAAAATCTCGGTCTTATTTATGTGCGAATGAATGGGACCAACTTAAGGTGTTAATGAAAAGGTTTTATTAGTATGTACCTCTGGGGTATTTTGTGGATGTGCACTCAGAGGAATGGCGCATTTGAATTGAATGAAATTCTTTGATTGAAATGTTTTTATTAAGGGAGAATTTGAAGTTTGAATGAATAAAAGGACTGTAGAGCAAGTCTTAATATAGAGTGGGGTATCTAAAAAAGTAAAAAAAATAATGTAACTCATTTAGCCCTACACACAAATGCTTTTCATATGTTTACTTTTCTTAACCGTTCATTGGATTTCCTCGAATGAACCAAACCATTTTGGCTGATGATCTCTATTAGGTCTGAGGAGGTTTTTTTGCTACACATTTTTTTTCAGTTTTTGCTATGCAATGAATATTATTTTGCGTAGATAATTTGTCATCAACCTTCCCATATTTTTTAATTAAATGACTTTGGTTTAATATTCAGCCACTCGGAACATTTTTTTTTGTAACGTGCTCTCAATTTAGAATAGGAAAATAATCATTAATTAATTGAATGCTGAAAATCTCGACTTACAAATATCGTAATTTAATAAACTACAAAATTTTCCGTAATCTGCTTCTGGATATTTCTGTTTTTATGAAAATTTCAAATAATGGAAATAATCTGAAGAATTCTCGCCCACCTGCTGCTTGGAAATTTCTAATTTCATTGAATTTTCATAATAACCTAAGGTTTAACAAATTTTTACCCTAAACGAAAGTATAATTTGTTACGCAAATATGTATTATTTTCAACAAGTAAACTGGGTTATGTGAAATTAACAATACATTCATTCCAAATGAAGGATTAAACAATAGTTTATTTCCCTCCTCCCCCCCCCCCCCCCCTTCTGATAAAATTATTGATGTGAATTGAGAAAATATTCATTTATAACCATAAATCAATTGATTTGAGTGAATAAAAATCAAGTTTAGGTTTCAATAAGAGCTTTATTTGAATAAACCCTTTTACTTGACTGAATGAAGTTTATTTAATTCAAGTAAAACATTTCTCTGAGTACCTACATAATACATTGCATGTGAATAATTATTTGTCCAGTAGGCTATCAATTTTGGTCATCTCCGCAAATTCATTTGAAACATTTTTTTTTACACACTGTGTGCAAATTCACATTTTAGTTCGGAAAATCCGACTCGGCACTCATTGTATTGAAAAAAAAGTATTTTTAGACTCGTGGCATAGATGAACCACCACGAGCCCAAAACTACTTTCTCCCAATCGTATCGAAATTAACTATTTTTTTATGTCTACTTTTTAACGATTTTGTTGAGAGTTTTAATACTGGTAAGAGTCCGGTTATAACACAAGTCACCGATTTTTAAAATTTTGTCACTTACCGAATTGTATTACAAGAAAAAAAAATTTTAATCCACCAAATTTCTATTTCCGTCCACGTTTGGCAATGAAAATATTTTCCGTTTTTTCAAATAAATCATTCATATTTGATAATTTACGAAAGAACTACACAATTGTTGAACAATTATATTTCAATCAGTTTAGTATTATACAACTATTTTAAATCTCAGAACTGTTCAGAGGGCAAAGGCATTGAGTTTTCCGTATTTTTATTGTTAATTATTTTTAAAAAATTGGCAAAAACTTTCCTTGAAAAACTTAAAGAAAAACTAAAAATTTGGTGTTTTAAAAATGATTTTTCCTTCTGATGATTTCTGGACACTTATGTCATACCTGAGCTATTAGTATTAAATTTCTCATAAATAAAAATATTTTAAAAAACCACCAAAAAGCAGACCCTGAGGGAGGAAAGTATCAAATAAATTTGCCTACGAAACAAATAGGTCGCCCACTAGCCGAAAAATCCTTCATGTGTGAATTTATTAATTTAATATAGCCGCGGCGATTTCGTGTTTTACATCTAAACCTTCGACACGTGTCGATCATGTCTTGTTCTGTTATTAATAGTATTATTTCAATAGAGTGGATTTCCTCCTACTCACGCATCCTCCAAACATTTCAGATAAATTTTTCCAGAGCCTGAATACGAGGAAATCTACTTTATTACATCGTATTATATAATATCATTCATCCATAGTTGCACTAAAGGGCGAGTCTCAGGGAAATATCCAATATCATTCATTTCTCCGGGTCTACTAGCGATTCAAGTCATGAGTAAAGGCTCAGTGTATTCATATTTACAACGATGATTCAGATGATTAGTCGTCATTCACTCCAATGTGTGAAGGTTGAATAGTCGTCTTGTATTATTAAATAATTTCCTACTCGATGTCTCAACATCACTCTTGATCCCATCTCTCAACATCAAACTCATGCTCATTCATAATTTTTTGCTCATAGTTATCTGTTTCTCTTTTCCTTGATTCATCTTTTTTTTTGTTCTCCTCGTATTTCAGCTCTTTCATTCATCCGAGAAAACAATATTGAGTTATATTTTCTATAGAGGCTTGACAGAGCACTGGACTCTCACTTTCAATAGTTTTAAGACTTCTCGCGTTATTAGGAACATTGGGACAGGGATTGCTTGTTCATGAGCTGGATACATGCTTTTGCACATCAGTGAATTTATCTCATTAATCTTCATCTCTTTATGCAGATTAACTACACGTGAGCATAATATAAATATCCTATTGTCCCAACATTCAGACACACCTTATCTCTCGAAAAATGTCAAATATTCATAGATTTCCATCAACATTGTTATTCAATTTCTATTCGCTATTCGATTGAATATCAATAATACTTTTTACGACCCCCAAAAAATTGTCGTTCTACTATTTGTCATATCACGTCTTACGCAAGCTCACCTATAATTTTTCTTTATCTTTTTTTTTGGCATAAAAAATAAGTCCCCTATCGATTTACGTGATTTTGTTTAACATTAAACTTTAATTGTGTGGAATGTATAGGGAATTGTGAGATGGCTGAGTATTTGTTTTTAATGTAATCGATTTCGTGAATGTGTCACCACAGCATTGTTGCATTTTTTAAATAATTTGAGAGAAAAATTGGGCGATTGCTCCAAAGAATTCTATTGAATTTCCATTGGCTTTGTTACCGTTATATTAATTTCTTCCGTCGATTCTATTGGAGCGAGCAATTGGTTCAAGAGATGTCTTTTACAGAACATGTTCTGCATGAATTTTTAATGCTCTTCCGCTTTATTTTTATTTGTTTTTAATGAAAAAAGTCAACAAAAACACCTGCATAATTCATGGCCAAGGATTTCAACTAGAAAATTCTCAACAGAATCAGTTAAAGATATCATTGATAGACTATTTATTATATAAAGAAGTATCTATTGAAAGATACACAGACAACTGCAGATTTCTGGATCTTTTTAACGAAATACTGATAACAGTTCAATAACATTTGTTGATGACATGCGAAGAAAATAAATCGAAAAATCATTAGCATTTGATCTTTCTTTACATAAATTTCCGAAGTTGTCCATCATTCAGGAAATTAAACAAAAAAATTTAAGAATTTCAATCGAGGCCACTGCCTTGTCAAAATCTAAAACTACTTTTTCCATAATAAATTATTCTCGACTGAACATCTTTATAAAAAACACATCTGTGGAATCCGTTAATAGAATCGCTGAAAAGATAATGGAATATTTAACGGGATTTCACTACAAATCCAATAGAACTCCCCAGTGAATTTCCAAGGTCTACGCCAGGATTACTCCTCTGATGGCAATCGCCAGATTTTTCTGTCAAATCACTCATACGTGTGTTAAGATTCTTCATGTATCATTCTTTCCCCATTCAGCATGAAAGCATCTTCTTGGAGTCTGTACACTTGGGAATACATATATTATATTACGATAAGCTCCTCTATAGCTCCTTGAAATGCCCCGTACGACAGTCTCGCAGCGCAATAACCACATTATCATCAGTTACATCTCTTCTCTCTCACACATGACCCTCCGCTAAAACGCCTATAGATTCAGTACAATCATTGAACTATATACAGGATTATTCGTCTTTATCTTTCATTTTTAGCAAAACATATTCACTCTGATAAATTTAGCAACGTTAACTATCTAATTCTTTTATTACCAGAGTCGAGAAAGAGACGCATTTTTTTTAAAATTCTTTAGGACAAGCAACACTTGATTGGGCGCCATACGAAAAGTTCGAAGACATTACATAGAAACATCATATCGACAATACGTATAAGCATGATTCCACCGATTGGAATCGTGGCGTTTACACATTTTTTTCATTAATTTATTTGCTTTAATTAGTTGCAGCGTCGATGCGAATTATCGCCTGAAGCGTGACGATTTTTTTTTGGTTCATCTGTTGTATTTTTCTGGTTAAATTTGCCTGGTTCATATTTTTTATTTGTGGATTTCTCTCTCCTATTTTGTCTGGAGATTAACGAAGTCACCCAATCTCTTGACCGTCTTCTCACTGGTACCTTCATATTTCAATAACGATTAATAATCTTTGTCGCATTCTAGCCTGCGCGAATGGGAGGCTCTCGATCCTTTAGGGATTGGACTCCCAGCGGGCAAGCTGAATGCGTCTCGTGTCCAACGAGGGCGATAGCAGAGACCTCAGTGAGGCGCTTGGCGGGGAACCCCCGAAGTATTTAAGTGTCAACGGGGATTGAAGATGCCTGTGTCGTATCACCTCTCGCTCGGCAGGCAGTGGCCACAGCTCCTGAATCCATTGACTTTATTCAATTTATTTTATCAATGGGTTCTAGTATTCTTGTAAAATAGTTAGATTATTAAAATTGGTAGTTACGTTTTTGGGTAGTCACACAATTTCGCTTCGAAAATGAACGGGAATTTTTATTAATGAAGATTTAGTAATGAAGAATTTTTTCATAGGTTGCTATTTTTAGAATTTCAAAAATTACTATTTTTTAGAATTTTCGGTTTTGATTTATATGAATTAGATATGTCTACGTATTTCGGATTTTTTGGGGAGTAAATCTGAGAGCTTATAGAATAAGTAAAAATAGTTTTTTGGAGACACCCTTAAATTTAATTTTAAAAAATATGTTTTGAGAGGGTGATTTTTGAAAAATGTCATTCAACCCTATATTCTCACTTACAATCGAAATATTCATAGTAGACTGTGCGGAAATTTCTAATTCGCGGACTATTGAAATGAGATTGCTCATGTATTCAAAAACTGTTATTCATGTATAAAAACAATGAATTAGTCTAAGCGTATTTGTTTCACTTTTCTTGATAATGAAAATCATTATTATTTAGACCAAATATATGAGTAATTGATTTACTACTCATGGATTTTCTTATAATATTGTTAACGTTTTACATTATCCATTGATTACGTCAAAGTAGCTTTATAATAACTGGCTGATTCGATTTTACCGGTTTATTTTTTATTTTGTGAGAGTTGATTTTTGTGAGGCTTAAATTTGATGTATCATTTTTCAGAGCCTAGTGAAACTAACATATTTAACAAAACGTCGCACTATGACCATTTCATCGCTGCTATACAATTAGGTGTCCACTATCTCTGAACAACTGTTTGAATTCAAATTAATGATATTATATGGAATAGACACGCACAGTTGCAAAACAATCATTACGGTTTAGATCAATACGAATTACTACAATAGGAAATACGTGAAAAATGGAAAAAAATTAAACAGGTATCTAACTTGAATAAAGTACTGGGCTATATTTGAAAATCACTGTTTTTATTGCTTAAATAATAATAATAATTGTTTAAAAGTACAGTCTTCGACTTCTAGAATGAGTATGGTGTTTCAAACTGTAATTGCCTATCCAGGAGTTGCTATTTAAATTTCAAAATATATAAGTTTTATTTGTACTACTAACGCTTTACTTAATTGAATTCAAAATTTTTGTTAAGAAGCTCTAAGAATTCTTTACATAATAGTGAGAATCAATGATACAATTACACTTCGGCAATGAAGTCATTTTGAACAAAACAATTTATAAAAAAAAGTAAAACTACACACGGATATTTACATTTTTTAAATAATTTTTAATCAAATTGTCAATTCACAATCCACGAATTCAGAAGATAATTTCACAACTCCTTTAATCATATCAAAATAGCTGTCTAAGTAATCTCAAATATTATGAGAAATTCAATTGAACCGCGTCAATTTCCGTCGAATAGAAATAAATGCAATTATTTCGACCAACAGTAGTTTCATACGAAAACTCCCAAACAAATATCTCACCCAATTTTGAATAGATCTGAAATTGAGGTCAACCCGCCATCCAATCTCCCAATGAAATTGGATCATATCAATATTCCGTGAAATATCCGTTCAATGCTGATGCAATTTTGCGTGAAACTACCAGCAAAAATGAATAATTATTCAATTACCTGCAGCGAGAGAGCCTCGTCTCAGGATTCACCCTGTTTATTTCTCCTCCCTGTAAGTGATCCCACAAGTGATTTCAACGTAGCACCAATTCCCCGTCCACTCGGTGTACTCAGACTACTGGAATTCCTGAAACCCTGTGGATGAGCATCGAGGCACTTTTGGTACCTCAATTTGCAGGCAGCCTCAATTGTTTTACAAAGTGCTCCACTGCTCGGCTCACAATTGAATATATGTGCTATGAAGAGATCCTGCGCCGTGTGCATTATGAATGCACACTGTTTAACATTCCTGCCAATTCCAAGGAATGACAGGTAGCGAACCCGACATTCAGTTATCAATTTGTCGTCCTAAAAAATTGATCAACCATTGGGGGTAAATGTCGGTTAGTAATTTGAGGAATTAATGTTTGGGGAGCAATCTCAGTGGATTTATGGGACATGGGGAAATGGGATGTGCGTGACTAGATGGAATTAGTTAATGCGTGCAACTCACGTTTGGTGTCAGTATAGAGATCATGCTGGGCGCAACCGCAACGTTGACGTTTCGCCACTGATTGATGGGTGTGTTTGTAACAGTATGGTCTATCGCGTCGTTGAGAACCTCCATTCCTGAAGCGGCCGTCACTTGCATTGAACCAAGGTACTGGGCACGGAGTACCTTTTTTGGCTCCTCCATTGGGGTTGGAAATGACTGTGCTGTTGAGAACAGGAAAGGAAGAATATTATTATACTTCTAGACCAAACGATTTTATCAATGTACAGAAATCGAACTTATCAATGGTGGATTTTATAAGCTAACAAAAAATATTATCCTCATTAAAATGTAGACCTGCAGACCTTGTCAGTTAGTCAAATCGGTTGTTAAATTTGTGCCAATGTAATCCTGATGGATTGACTGGAGTTTAGCTGACGATTTCTGTATCTGAAGTTGGCGTAATCGGCTCAGACATTTGGCTCTAACCGCATGAGACGTCTAGATCAGTTTCAATATTAATTTCGTGGATTCTACGCTTTCTTTCTCACTGATGGAGGACTACGTGCTTTATTACTTTTACCTCATTCTCAATCTTGTGAAATTAGTTCTAAACCGCTTTGCTTCGTTTTAAAATGTATTCTTTCAGTAATTCAATAACTATATATTTCCACCCGATTTGCTATTGTTTATAGACGACTAAAAATAACTGACTGGAGGCCTCCGGCCAACAAATTTCATTGAAAACCAAATATAATTGTTTCTGACCGCACAAGCAAACACGAAACGAAATTTATTTGATCATGCTTGATGGAGTGACTAAGGAATTTGATCCAATCCTAGTGTTGAGTCGAAGTATGAGTCTCATTATGAACAATTCTATTTATCAGGAAATTGTCATTCTCTAGGAGATTTGAACCTAAGCTCTTTCCACTCACTAACTAAAGTAAACTGTAAACATACCGTCCATATGTAATTAAATGTTAATTCGATATACACAAATTAACACACCGATTAAATGTGTAGTTGTTATATTCAGTTGTTTATATTCACCGTAAGCTGTTTATTGTCATATCTATGCAATGTATTTCAATTCGCAACCTCGCAGCCCATCATTTCAGAGTGACTTGAATTGCGATATTTCTACATGTCGCCGGTTCGAATCGCGGTCTGGACTATCCAATTTAAAAAATTGGATAAAGTAAAAATTTCTCGTAAATTTTATATTGATATAATTCCGGATTCCATACTACCTATTGCAAATCCCTTCAAATGGATGCCACAAGAATGTTGAAATCTACATAAATAATTCCCTTCTTTCATGTAAAAAAAGCTCTTCGACAAAGGTGCCCACCAGGATTATTGAATCCTAGTGCTAAGCGCTATGTGGATATAGATCTCAATTCAATTTGCGAAATTTATTAATTACCGTGGACCGGCGCTTGGCTTGAGAATTTAATGAATCATTTTTCAGAAAAGTCAATAGTATCGACGTCTAGAAAACCTCGTTTCCACCTGAAGAATCCATTGTCTCTTTATTTGCATTTTACGGTAAACCTAAATATTTCTAAATTCTCACAACAAATTTCTGTTTCAATTATTTTTTTTATTCAATAAATGAGCAAATATTTATTTTATTCGTTCAGGAAGAATCAGGATTTACACACGTGCTTAGACGAGATTTGGATTACAATCCGGATTCAATCATATCACCCAAGGTTGGATCACGGCTCGATACTCAAGGCGCGACCAACGGTGGGATCTCCAGGCTTGGAAACATAGTTGTTTTTCAATGTTCGTTCAAGCTTGATTCAATCTTAGATGTTGAGGCTCGACCAGTCTTTGTCAATCCTGGGTCAAGCTTGATCGAACCTTGTTTCCATCTTTGCATTCCTACCTGGGATGTATTGATTTATATTGTTGGCCAACTTACTGACAAGAGCTTGATCGTTTCTATGAAACCGACGATGTTCTGTAGGTAAATTTGTTGGTCTTGTTGCGAGGCTCGTTCTGCCATTAATATCTACTGGTTTCGCGAGATTCTGATGGAGGGAACGTTCGATCATTATCTTCTTGCAAATGTCACGCAAGGTGTTGGCGATTGTGCGCGCTGGGATGTCGCATCTGAATACGTGACACATGAATTTCCGTGTCGATCTGTCTCTCGCTACGTACGCAAAGTCTCTGAAAAGCAATTTCTATATGAAGAAACCAATTCGAAATAGCAATCTCCCTTTTTTCCGGTGGATTTCTCTTTTCAACTTCTCTATTTACCTTTCACTATAGAATCCAGTCGCAATGTTAGCAAAAATATTAAAAAAGTACAATTTAAAAATCATTTCAAGCTTCCATACGCACATTTTTATTCCTAAATGATTTTAGAATTATCTTTTCTGACTCACCGTCCATGATCTCTCCCAACTCCCCATACCCTCAGCGTATGAATAGGCTGAGTATTAAGTACAGTAAGATTTTCAGGATCAATTAGCTTGAGTGCTCCCTCATCAAGATCCATGAACAGATCCTTCCCCTTAAGAGAACCATGAAAAATGTAAATTCACTTGAGATATCGATCACCACCCGATCTAGACTGACTTTAAAATGTTCTTACATCTCCCCAACGTCCCACAACATCCAAGAGATCGTTCCTCCCCAGTGACAGATCAACGATACACTTGTTAACAGCCTTGCTACTCCTCTCCGGTGTCAAATCCTCCTCAGCAATTTCCGTCCATCCAAGGGATCTCACCGCAAACCTAATCGGTTTGTCACGGCCTTCAGAGTCTGCCCTAGCTGGGTAACTCCTTCTCTTTAATGCCAATTCCTCTTTCCGTTTGTTCTCCACTTCCTGGTCTAAGGCCGAACTTGTGTTACTTCGGGTTACTGTGTTTACCATGCTACCGAGTGAGTGAAAATTGGTGATCTGGAGGGAGAAAAATAAAATTTATTGATTTAGCTGTTTCTTGTCACGGGTGTTATCTTGACGGGAAGTATTAGGGATGTTTTTGCTAGAAAGAACACATTTTTTAGCTCTTGTGTTATGAGGAATCTATATTGAGAAGTACGTGAAGAAGAATTTTTGGCAAATTTGATCAACTGCGCCGAGTAAAAATATATGTGGATGTTCGCATGAAAAAGGCACACTTTGGCACTATTGGAGCAGTGTCAAAACGATCTGGCTAGTGTAACAAATGACAGCGTTAGAAGAGATTGAAATAAGTGTTTTAACGGGGTTTAAATGGGAGTTCAGAAGAGAAAAATATGAAAAACTTCAAAAATAGAAAGCAGACGTCTACATATTTTTGCCAAAGATTAATTTACTTGAGAGAATGACTGATTTTTTTTTGATCGAGTCCCGTTAACGTTTGACTTATAATAACCATCGGGCTCAGAGAATTATTATATGTAAATTAAAAAATTTTGCAGTCTCTCAAGAGAGGAATTCGTATCTTCTCGAGAAAAGAAAATAAAGTTTTTTGATATTTGTAATTATCAAGAGAGTTTAGTTAAGGTCACAGCTAAAATGATCATTTTTGAGAGCAATATAGTTGTCATGATTGAAACTTAATAGAGAATAATTCTACTGGAAAGATGACAGGTCATTTAATTCCATAGAAAAACAAAGTCCTTGCCAAATAGTCCTGCAAAAAACCTTGCCCAATTTAATTCGAAATCAAAGACACCCTAAGGAAAAATAGTATTTTTCGATCCATGTGAAAAAAAGTAGTTTTTAACGAGTATGCGGGTTAAAACCCGAGCTAAAGGCGAGGGTTGTAATCAGACGATTTGGAAACTGCTTTTTTTCATGTGCATGGAACAATATTTTACAACAGTAGTAAAATAAGAATACATTTTTTCATGCTTCGCTCGACAATAGTAAAAACGGGCACCTTTTTTTTACTTGTGTCATAAAGGTCGTACGTAATGGCATCCAGAGCCAATGTGTGAGAATTTTTTCTACTAGGATTAAATTATTCAGGATTATCTTGACTAGGGTCAATCTGGGCAGGATTAAACGGCATATAGCAGACTGGAGAAATATGATATTGTAGGAAAGAAGATTTTCAAAAAGTGTCGCATAAGGTAAAAAAAATTGATGTTGAACATCAATTAAGTAGTTGTTAGATTGTTTGATTGATTGATTGATTACCAAATTTCATTTAAGGGAAAAAAAAATTTTTAATTTCACAAGAAAGTAAATTCAATCAATTGAAAATATAAAAATATGGGTCCTGAATTTTGTCATTGTTTTTATAAGTTTGTAGCAATTAATTGTACCAAAATTAACATTTTTTAAAGTTCCTGATATCTTAACAGCACTATCACTCGATCAGAAATTCTAAAAAATAAAATTGTACATTATCGAATGCCCAAGTTCGAACAGAAAGAAGATGTACTTACACTGTCTTGATCTTTAACAAAACTCTTTCGATTTTCGGTCTTCGAATTCAGCGGTACTTCAGGTGGTTCTCTCTGTATGGTCCCACTCTTGATGTGCCAGTAGTAGGGACCGTCCTTGTCTGTAAAACGAAAGAACGGAAGGCGCGTGTCAGTCACCTGTTGCGCTTCTGCGAGGGGAGTTTGGTCGATAAATTATTCGGAAGATCCGGGTGAGGCCTCGATGCGGAAACACCGGCGGCATCCAGAGACCATAGTTACCGGACACGAACCATTTGCCTCTGGCGTAAACTTTTGGACAGGGAGTTGGTTACTTACCCTCGTGTTTCTCCCATCCGACTGGAAGATTCTCGTCCTTCGTCTCCGAGTCCCTGCCGTCGATGATCTTGTCGGTTGTGATCTGCGAGGGACTGACATTTTTCGGCTCTTTTGGCTGACGCCTCTTAACGGGGATAGCGTAGATGTCACTGTTCAGAGACTCCTCTACGTGAGGTACGCCACCCATGTCTATTGGCTCGTTATCAGCTTTCTCGCAATAACTTTAAGTAAAAAGAGAAAAATTTATTAGTGAGTAGTTTTTGACGTAAGACTCTTTCATTTTTGATAAAATGTCTTCGAAATTCAGCAGAAAAAGCTCGTTCTTAATTTTGACGATTTTAGTCATATTGTTATCCATTTCAAAGAAATAGTTTGTAAAAATCTCTGGATATAATACATTCGTCAATTAAGATAACACAAGTAAGAAAATAATTACTTCTATAATTATATAATTATATTATATAATAATTAGTTCTCGACATAAAAATGATTAGTTTTAGAGGCTTTATAGAATATCTCTCTGTATAATTAAATTGTGAATTAAAAGTATAAAACTTTCAGGGATACCGAGGGCCACGATGACACTCGAGAGAATAAAACTAAAAAGGGACTATTTTTAATTGTTTAATTCGTGAAATTCCGTAAAAAAATCTCATATTAAAAGTGAAAAATTATTGTGTAGATTACATGGCGAACACTTTTATTGTCAATTGAGGTACAGGGAAATTAGATTTTTTGACGCACTGTGTGTAAAGTGAGATTTTAGGCACGTTTCGCGTTCACAGACCCGCACTTCGCACACAGTGTGTCGAAAAATAGAGTTTGATACTCCCGGGGATAGTGTTATAGTGTAATAGTGAAAAGCACATTCCCACAAACGTAACGAAATATACTATTTCATCACGCGGCGTCGGAAAAGTCACTTTTCCAAAAACAAATTATCGGAAAAGTAACTATTCCGACACATTGAGATGAAAAATTTTGTTCATAACACGTGCAAAAAATGTTTATCGGCTCGTGGGGTTATATCATTCGCCAAAAACTACTTTTTCTCCCCGGCGGGAGCAAAGTACACACTTCCCTCCCACTGCGCGGGAGGGAATTGTCTGCGCGGGAGGGAATTGTGACTTTACTCCTACGCCGGGCAGAAAAATCATGTTCTCACCACGGAAAGTAAAATAAAGGAGCCTTACTCACGTGCTTACTACCCTCGCCTTCGGCTCGGGCGGTAATTCTGCACGTGAGCAAGCCTCCTTTATTTTACCTCCCTAGGTGAGAAATATACTATTCTTCACTTGTTACGAAATATACTAATTTCATCCCGATGTGTCAAAAATGTACGACGCGAAACGGAGAGTGACTGAAAAGTTACTTTTCCGACACAGCGTGATGAAATAGTATATTGCCGGGTTTTCGAGTTTGGGAAGTATGTAATACCAATTCCCGTACGAGAAAGCTCTAGAAGCAGTACGGCAAAGTACTTTTTCGACACATTGAGATGAAAAATTTTGTTCATAACTCGTGAAAAAAGTGGCTTTTGACTTGCTATGAAATATACCATTCAACATCTCCAAGAGAATGGAAGAATATCGAACATTTCTCATTATTTCTTTGTTTATCATTGTTTCTTCGATTGTTTAATATCTCAATTGATTATTGCCTTTTTAATATCCCAATATCGAAATTCATAACCAAAGATATTCAAAGCTCAAGCTGATTGGAATGCTCGAAACAATAATATTCTGTGCAATGTTTTTTAGCTCTCAGAGGATCAAAGTTCTCTCGTATGGTCCCTCCCTACTGATCAAGCGAAAAGTCTTTTGAAAGTATCTGAGGAGGAGTTCATAGATGCCATAAACGACGCGTTATGGAAGGTCTATCCGAAAAATAGTATAGTTGAGGGTGGAATGAATGCTCTCCAGCAGTTACTGTCTGGATTGACCCTGCAGACCGGATTGTCTCGTCAGCTGCAACCTTCTGTTGCTGGAATAGTTGAAGGATCTCGGGCTGCCTTCCCCCTGGCGTTTGGGCATGCCGTTAACTACACTGCGCATGGAGTGGTGTTAGTCGGGTATGCATCGATCAATTCATAACTATAGATCATTTACTATTAATTCCATTAATCTTACAATAAATTCTGTAGCGAAGTGGTAAAACGAGATGAGTGTATTTTTCCTACATTTATACAACGCGGATTATCTCAGTAAGGAGTGGTCTTAGGAGATAATGTCACTAGACCATTTTTGTAGTTGATCAATTTTGCAACAAAAAATTATTCTGATAATTTTTTCTAACCTTATTCCTTACTGAGATAATACGGGGTTTGAAAAAAAAGTCAAATGCGATATTCAATAGCAACGGCCAAAAACTAAAAGGAAGTCCAATAGAAATTGGATCGACTTGACTAGACAATTCTATTAAAGTCCAAATTAAATTTTAATTATAATTCCAATTTAAAGTTCGATAGGAGTTTAATAAAATTGTCCAACTAATTCTATTAAATTTCTATTGAAACTTCTAATGGAAATTGAAATTTAATAAAATTGTCCAGCCAATTCTACTAAATTTCTATTGAATGTTCAAATGAAAATTGAAATTTAATTGTAATTTTAATTCTGTCAAATTTAAAGTGAACAGAATAACGTAGTCAATGTTATTAACTATCCACAAGGCTGAATGAAACATTATCGTTTTGAATGAAAGAAATCTAATCGAAGAACTCGAAAAACTGAAGTAATTTTATAATGATTTGAAATGATTTTTGGTTTATCTAATACCGATTAGAATTCCATTTTTCATTCTCATGTGCGTATCTGATTCTCTTTGACTTAAAAATCCTTCTCAATCTCTCACTCACGCCTGCATCCTTCAATAATCTACAGTCCCTGATGAAATGTTTTTAGTGACGCCGCACACAGAGTTCATCCTTTGGCAGGGCAGGGTGTAAATCTCGGTTTTGGTGATGTGGCAGTGCTTGTGAAGACACTAGACGACGCAGTGAAGAGTGGAAATGTTATTGGAGATGTCCTGCACCTGACCGGGTATGAAACCCTGAGGCAGAGGCACAATGTGCCGACGATGATGGTTATTGACACTCTCCACAGGTTGTACAGGGGTACAGCAGCTCCAGTGGTACTCGCCAGAAGTCTGGGGCTGCAATTATTAAATGCTCTTGGTCCAGTGAAGGTACTCACACGTTATTGCAATTCAGAAATTACATTTTATACTTCCGACGTCGTGGAGCTTACCATCTGGGAACAAATCGATTAATTCCATCTGTTAATAAAGATATCAATAATTACAGAACGTCATAAAACCGTCGCTCTCCTGCAGTCCAGAACACTCTATATTAAAAATAGCTTTTGATAGCTTTCTTTCAAGCGATTCTCTTTCGACATGAATTCATATTAATTCCTGCAAACTCCTTTCAATATTATTAAGGCCTGTCTTCCCGAAGTATTATGTGACTAAATTGATTTTTCTAATTACAGCCAGATGATTTTTTTTATTTTGTTTAAACCAAATTTCCGACATACAAGAATCATAACTACATGTCGCAAATTGGGTTTCACAAAAATCAAGAAATTATTTTCTTTGTAATTAGGAAAATCAATTTGGTCACGTGATCCCTCGGGAAGACGGGCCTTAAACTCAATTTGTGACGATAACTTCGCCGCAAATGTTCTCTGAAGTCGATGTTTTTTAAAATTTGATTCATTCGCCCCGGGAAACATCCGAAAGTTCGTTAAAAATTTGTTCTCCTATTTCTCCGAATTCGAGAGTTTGAAAGAAGTGGCTGGAGGGGGGAAGAATTCCTTAAACTTCTCTTTTTTTTTCGGTCTTCAGGGGCTGCAGAAATTGAATCAATTTGTTTTGTTTTTTCTAGAGATGTATGATAGATCATGCGTCGGAGGTTCCAGTCAGTCAATAACCTACGGAGGATATCGGAAGCCATAATTATCCCAATTGAATGTACTACTGTCAGTGTACGAGTTCTCGGCGGGTTGGGGTTCATCGCGATATCTTCGATATTCAGGGGAGCATTATATATATTTTTTCCACAAAAATATACAAAAATATGGATTCTAGAGCCATCATACGAGGCAGGGGCTGATTAAAAACGTCAAAAAAGGAGTTTTCTCCGTTCTTCTTGGAAAAAATTTTTGATATGTTTTTACACATTTTTTAACTGTACAAAAAATTTTTCTCTTGGATAAAATATTATATAACATTTGATTGGCATGGAAATTTCTAGAACGCCGAGCAGAGGAGCCCCGCTCGAAACTAGTCCACTAGTCCACTGACGGTATTGTTTTGTAAATACAATAATTACTGTAATTAAAAAATAAATTAATAGTCTTTCTTATTAATAAAATATTGTTTTAATTGCTTCAATAACCAAGCGACAAGAATCATTTATTCTTCAATGGAGTACCAAATATGAAATAATAACAATTTTTAGTTGATTTGCAAGGACGAAAAAAATTTCTGAAAAACCTAATTCATTACCAAAAAAATTGTATTGATTTTCTATTTAAATTTTATTCGCAATTCGATCAATTTCCAATTCATTGGAATCCATTGAGACATTTTCTTTTTAATCTTTCAATACAACAAACGTAGAAAAAAAACAGGCAATTTTTCAATCGCTCAACGGACGAGCAATGAAATTTCCAGTAGGAGTTCCCGAGAATTATTTACCCAAAATTCGTCAAAATTATTACGGGTTGAGAGAACTTTTAATAATTTTTACTGAGTAGTAGAGAGGCTTGAAAATAAAAGCCGTTATTCCAATTCTATTTCCCCTGAGATCCGATAGGAAGAAATTATTGTAGTGACCTCGAAAAAAAAGACTAAATTTCGTATTTCCGAGTTTTATGAACTTTCAAATTATTCCGTACGGTTTTCGAATAAATTAGCCCCCCCCGCAACCGCGGGTACGGAGAAAGCGCACTAACTCACCAGTTCCAGCTCCAAATTGCCACCATATTGGATACTTATTACGATTATTGTTCAAAGTTGGAACAGGTGGCAGTATCTGGCCTTATTAAGGACCGGGTGTAATAATTGATCACCTCGAAATCTCCGTCACTCATTACCCGTGAAATACTGATCAAATCGTGAGCAGACATGATTTCCGGCTTGCAGAAATCATTGACGCAGGTCGGAAATTGTGTTTGCTTCTGATTTAATACCGCCTTTTCTTGTAATTAGTCACGGGGATGTCGCCGTTACGAACTATTACACCCGCGCCTTAATAATAATTAATCTGGCATTGGAGAAATTAAAAAATTCAGCTAATCTCATAGGTTTTTTTTAGGATGTCAGCGAATCGATCAACAAGCAATGCCCAAAATTGCGGATGACCTTGGTACCGTCTAACAGCAAAAATAAATCCTCAAATTATTATTTACATGTGAGGTAAATAGGGCATCGATAATTTTGCCTCTTCCCTGTATTATCGACCAGTCGGCAGTATGGGAAAACGGCAGAAATTATCGATGTCCTATTGAACCTAATGCATGGGTAGTACCTTTAGGATTTATTTTTATGCTTATGGGGTACCTAGACTACCTGAACTTCAGCAGATCATTTCTAAATAGATTAATTAATGTAATAAAAAATTTTCATAAAATTGACTCTGTTTTCTACATTTCTTCGTCTCAAGGTTTTGATGATGTCGTCTCCGTCTGGCTTATTGAATTCCGTCCAGCAAGTTCTGTAGCTCCTCTAGTGGGCCTGCGCAAGTCGTCACAAATGATGAAATGGCTGACGATCGGAGTTCGGTTCAAAGTAGAAGTTCCGGCGCTCGCCCAATTGGAATGTGTAGCCATGATAAAACAGACCTCTGATTTACTTTCTTTTTTTTTAATAATCAATTTGAATATTTTGTTACGGTAAAATTCACCATTTGTTGATGACGTTGACGTTACTGGACATCAAGATCATTCGAGTCTGTAAAGGTTTGTAAATTGAATAAATAAAAACACATGTTGGGGTTATGTCAAATAATGATTCCTTTACTCCACAGGTTATCAGTAACAGATCTACAATCCAATGATGAGATGACAGTCAGGAGTCAATGCTGTCTAGTGATAATGAAAGTATTCATGAGAATGAATAATTGATGGAGTAGGGAGGGTCATCGATTTGGCAAAAAGTACAGGTTTCATCATTAATACATTATCTGTTTATTATCTTGCTAATCATTTTTAGTTAAAAATCTCATTTTTCGAGATGATCTTTTGAGAAACTAAGCCTGGACTCATAAAACTCTTAAATCTCTAAGCAGTGATTAGACGGATTAATGTGAGGAAAATCAGAAAAATCATTCAATTTATAAATGGAAGAGAGTGATAAATTGAATTCTTAAAAAATATACACCTCTTCAGTTGTATTTTTTAACGTCTTTTTAAAATATTCGCCAAAAAACAATTAAAAAATCAGTGAAGAGATCCGTGGTACTTACTTTTCGAATTGCAGATAATTAATCTTTATTTTCCTCAATTTTCAACAAATTGTTTATTAAAAACCATTCAACTACTCGAAAATAACGTCAATTACTGTCAAAACTTCCCTCATTCTACAGTTGATTCTCGCGAAATATTTTTAAAAAAATATAGGTTTTTGGCAGTAAAAGATTTCACTTCGACTCATCTACAAACTACTCACCATGTGAAAAAATAATTCCTCCATTAAAAATAATTAGTTTTTACGAATTTTGGAAATCTCCTGACATTAATAGTATATTACATACCTCGATCAGTAAAAAAAGAAACGTCTCAGATCACATGCAATTGTTGGCCGAGGTGTAGCCAAGGTTAATAAACAGGTGATCCGAAAGTTTTTTTACTGACCAAAGTGTGAATAATTTTTTTCTGCTCGACGTAACCGGAAAGCCACAGCTTATTCTCGCACATCGGCGGGGAAGTTGCGCTGTCCGGGCGGACGGTAGAAATGTGATTTTTTCGCCATTTTAATCGCCAAAGTCAAATTATTACGAATTTTTCCGGTCTGGCAAAGGACAATTAAGAAAAACGCCGCACCTCAGGGGAGAGGAAATCATCTAGAGTGCACTTCTTTATTTTATAATCAAATGGTCCTCATCTGAAAAAAAAATCTTCTTCCAGATCTCCATCATTACCACTCACGCAAAAATGTGGCAACCTCGCAGACTCTTGAAACTTGCCGCCCTGGGAGCAGTCTCCATAGGCACATTTGCCTCCCTCCGTAGCAACGAGTATGACATTGGCTCGATCGGTATCGTGCGGCTGTCGCGAGCGGCAGTCTCAGTCTTTACCATTGGCTCGTATTACCAAAAAACCCTCTACTCTACTTCTTTCCCAAAAGACTCGCCAGAATACCTCGAACTAAAATCGTCAGCCCATTCATTCGGTGCGGCTCGTCTTCTGGAGCTTTGCTGTGCAAACAAAGGTGTCTACATCAAAGTGGGCCAGCACGTCGGCGCCTTGGACTACCTCCTCCCTAAGGAGTACGTCGAGACCATGAGGATCCTCCACAGCAAGGCCCCGCAATCCTCCTTCAACGACGTACTTACAGTGCTGAAAGAAGATCTAAAACAAAATCCTTATGATATCTTCGCCACGATCGACCCTGAACCCCTCGGGGCTGCCTCCCTTGCTCAGGTTCACCGCGCTGTCCTCAAGGACGGGGAAACAGTCGCCGTCAAGGTTCAACATAGATCAGTGAAGACGAACTCCTACGTCGACATTAAGACTATGGCTGCATTGGTGAAAATCTGCTCCTGGATATTTCCGGAATTTAAATTCGACTGGCTCGTTGATGAAACCAAGAAGAACATTCCGAGGGAACTGGACTTCTATCATGAGGGGCAGAATGCTGAGAAGGTTTGTTAGAAGTTGTCTCAAGTTACACGGCTGGACCTTGACAAAATCCTTCAATTCTTTAGTTGAAATCCTATCCGATAGGAATTTATACAGACTAACAGGTATTTTAGAAATTTCATGGGCCGATAAAATGGAAAGGCAGTTCAGTGGCACAAAAATTATGAAATTAGAGTAATAGAGTTTCTACTGGTGATTATTAACACTTTTAAATACTATTAGATCGTTATATTTTCTTAAAGAGAATCACACGCGGCCGAAAAGTTATTTTGCCGTACTGCTTCCAGGGCTTTCTCGTACGGGAATTGGTATTACATACTTGCCAAACTCGAAAACTCTAAAATCACTACGGCAAAATATCATGCCGGATGGGCGTTATGGGGTTTTTTGCTCGCGTGGTTGGCCACCGCGCCTTCGGCTCGGTTTGCCAAACGCCACGCGAGCAAAAAATCCCATAACGCACATCCGGCAATATACTATTATTTGGCATTGACATTTACGGCATTCCATGAGGGTCATCGAGGATAAAAACGTTAACACCCGGTGATGATGCTGCATCTAACTGATTACTAATGGATTTAAAGAGTTGTCTTTTGTAATTTATATAATTTGTTTTATGCGATTTAAGTGAAACAATATTGCAATAGGATTGATACTGATTTTTTGCAATACCTGCCCAAAAAGTTCACTTTTCGGTACCGGTTTTCGTGCGTAAAGTGGTACTTTTCCGCACAGTGTGCGTAAAGCGAAACTCGTGCGTAAAGCTTCGCTTTACGCACTCGAATTTCACTTTACACACGATCTTGACTTTTCCGCACTCCGCACACAAAAAAACCACTTT
>JAPYZN010001670.1:0-15178 GCA_030522865.1 Psyttalia lounsburyi | reverse complement strand
TTTTGATCTGCAAAATACTTCAGTACCTATAGGTACCTGTAGGTGTCATTGCCCAGAGAGACTGCAAGAGACGAAGATTTTGGTCCCGCACGAACATCTGATAGTTTTCTAAAGATCCTTTTGGTGACCCAAAAAGATATTTGACATAATCTTTTGAAGCATCTTCCAAAAATTAATTGAAAGAGCTGCCAAAGACGGATATATTTTTACCCGGGCGCAGCACAGTAATTTTTATTGAAAACACAGTATAAAAATTCAATACACTAATAAAATTTCAATATGAAAAAAAAATGTTTCAATTAATTTTAATTTAAAATTCAAAATTCAATATAATTCATATATTTTTCTTTCTTTACACAATTTCTGATTTTTTGTGTTGTTCCTTGCAGTTTTTTATATGTGATTTTCCGGGAAAATTCTTGCTTCGCGGGTAGAATTTGTCAGGGACATTTTATCCGGAAGATTTTTGTCCGAGTAGAACACTTCTTAAATTCCTCTCTTCAATAAACTGTATAAAGTCTCTTCTACATTATCATTTAGTACTGTATCGAAACATCAATCCAATATAATATTATCGTCTTGGATACGGAGATATGTTTTAAAAAGGATTAAATAATTTGAGTAAAAAAATTAGATAAAAAACTATAATAAGAGGCAAAACAAATGTCACGGTGTATGACCGTGCCGAGTCGAAAGATGCGGAGAAAATCTTGATTCTCATAGTGTTCATAAACTTTATTTTATATCATATAACTGTGAGAAATAGATAAGGGAATATTTATCGTTTAATATATCGAAAGCGTTTCTCATCTCGTCGTAACACTATTAATTGTCGTAGCATGTCTTCTGTTCCGTCACATGCTCTCATCTTCACCGCCATTCAGACTAAGGAAAAACTAATTTTTCTTATCTTAATTTCCACTAAATATATAAGTCGAAAATTCGTCGAATTTGTACAAATTTCACTCCCCATGATAAATACAAGATGTTGCCTGTGTGATTTTACAATGGCAAGCAGATTGCAATGAGTTTCATCACAGACGGGATTCGAGGACTCTCTAGTTAATCACTAAAATTTTGCGATTTCTCGTTCAAGTTATTTATATAGTATAATAAAACTTTTAATTAGCAATGCAGAATCATGGAGAAACGAATAATAGGTGAAAATAATGAAAATGAGCTCAAGCGCCAAAATAGAATAAAAAGGGAGAATTGTTGGAGAAGAGGGAGAAGAAATGA
The DNA here is from genome assembly GCA_030522865.1 of Psyttalia lounsburyi. Lineage (NCBI taxonomy): Eukaryota > Metazoa > Arthropoda > Insecta > Hymenoptera > Braconidae > Psyttalia > Psyttalia lounsburyi. The sequence continues at coordinate 13,939 of JAPYZN010001670.1, read as the reverse complement.
AAAGGACGGGGACAGCGTGGATTCTCAGCGGTGACGAGTCTCGATGGGCACGGAAGTCCTCGGACCCATCGGTCTATTCACTCCGTCTTAACGACCAAAGTTGAATTTTCATCACGACCTCAAAAGTTTTTCTGAATACAGTAACATAAAAAAGTATAAGAATGCACATTGTACATTGGGAATAGGTGAGATACAAAATTGTGATATTATTTTAGCATTCACTGAACAGCTTCTGAATGCATTAAATAACGTGTGATGGTAAAAATATAGATGAGTAAATACAACGATACGTACAAATGCTCCGAGCGTATATTGCTGACAGACCAGCTCCATCAGTGATTTACAAAAATCTGTATTTTCGACGCTTCACTTGCAAAATTAAAAAGTGCTTGCAATTGAATATAACATGTGAATTGTAAAGACAACTCTGGATGAATGTAATTCTGTGGCATATATACGATGACTCTTCAGAGAAATTAAAAATGGAACATGCTATTTAATTAAGAGTAGAGCACCTATCAATTACTAAAACATGCAGGAAGCATTAGAAATACAATTTCATTGTTTCCATCGGGAATGGAGAGATGAGAACTTGTGCTCACGTTTCGGAGCGAATGTTCAATTGACAAAGCTATTATGTTTCCGACAACTATTACCAATTATATAATTGATGATTGATAAATTTCGAATAAATAAAAATGAGATATTGCCGATTTATTCATTTGAGTTATGTTTTAAGCGCGAAAACTTCAGGTATTGAAAAGAATAGAGCAAACGAATAAACAAAATTGTAGTTATTAGTAGATCTTCAGGCTTTTTTGTAATCATTTATCAGGCAAATTGATCAACAAAACTAACTTTCCTGGAATATTTAAATCGATGCTTTATAACTTCGAATATTTGATTTACTGAATGTTTCAATGGCCGTGAGAATTCGTCGGTAACCGCTCCAGGTTTTACACACCCTACGTCTGACCAAACCGCGAACTCTACTACTGACCCGTCTCAAATTTGTTCAACGAAACTTTCAACCCCACGACTACTGCCTAGAGGTACAAACTCCTCTAACCCCCATGTAAAACCGAGGCGGGCGCATATCGCCTGTATCGCTAACGTTGGCACAATCCACGTGTAATTAACTCTTTGTTTGCTCAGCGTGTAATCTATGCGTTGAAGAAAATTAAGTCGAGCAGTTTGGTTAAGTGGCATAAAATAAAGATAAATAAAATGATAGCTGATACGACGAATGAAAGAGGTATCATTTTAATAATATAATTTCGCCAGGAGAACAGAAAAGGAAGGCAACTGTCACCTTCCCCTCACAATTCTGCAATTTCGCGGTAAAGGCAGCTGAAAACAAGCTTTTACACAGCCATAAACTAGGCGAATGGTATTAAATTGAAACTGTTAAGGTTCTCGACATTTTCCGTCTATTGTTTCTGTTTCAAATGGTATTTCTGTTTATGCAGAAAGTAAGAATACACGGTATAATGAACAAAGGCGTACGCAATATCAACGCAACATTTGGTTGAGTGCAGAATTATTATTCAGTCATTAAGAGAGTTTGGTAATCGCAGTTGATGAGGTAATGAAAGTTAATGAGAGCCCCAAACTTTACCGTAATTTTGATCATGAGGAACCTATCTGAAAAATATGAATTTTTAACATTCCTGTCGGAAATTAATACATAGACTGATAATACTCATTTTCGTAAAACGCTGTAATATGGCACCTACACAGTTTTTGTAAACCATTGATTATATTTCGCGTTAACTCGATATTATTGAATGTTAATCGAGAAGTTTCATCTAATAGAGAAAAAGGTATCGGGTGCAATAAAATATGAACCTAGAGAATAATAAATTAAATGAACCCATTGCCATTATTCAATGTCATTTTACAGAAAATTCCGGAGTAATTTCTTCAATCCATGTACTTTTTTCGTCTCTCTACAGTTATACTCATTCCATAATTCATGCAATACGGTTCGAAAACATTAAAATATAAATTTTATAAACAGTTTAGGCATTGTTCTTTGAAGAAAACCATGAAATTAAATTTCGGAGGGACGAAGGAATCATAAAACTGTCGGTAATTGTGGATTTTTTAAATTTGTTTCCCAACAAGAAGGCGAAAATTCCAAATGTTGTTAAAATTTTTCTTTTCCATTATGAATATTCTGTACACAAAGACCAATTCTCACGAAAAAATTACATACTAGTAGCATTTTTGGAAAGCAATTTGCCCTCTTAGAGAAATCATTGTACTATACTACACAAATTCTCATGAAAAAATCTTTAAGGGAAGGACACATATGACAAAAAATAATTGAAAATCCTAGCGTATTCCCAAGAAAATGCCACGGGAATTTTATTAGAAAATTCGATCTCCTTTTCGCGTACTTTCTATTGAATATTTTATAGGAAAATTTTTATAGATTGGGCATTTTCGTTGCAATATTTCCATTGTGATGTTTTTTATGACAATTACCGCGCAAAAACTTTCCAAGTTTTCCGCGCTTGATTCAGTTTTATTTTACATTACAAAATTCAAGTGAGATGAAATCAAAATAATTTCGTCCAATAATTTTCATCGCAATAATTTTACTATAAAAATTCAGAAATAGAAAATCTATTGGAGTTTACCGATAGAATCTCCCATAGAAAATGTATCAATAAAGGTAAAATTTTCTAATGAAATTCCCATAGAAATGTAGTAATTCCTAGAGGATTCCAATAGAATTTTACTAAGATTTTACGTTAGAATTTTCTATTAGATTGTTCCATGCGTGGCGGATTTCTATACAGATAGAGTGTTAGAAGAAGATTATACAGGGGAAGAAGTTACACAGGTAGAGAACTCATATCAAGGTTCTCTATATATGCCTAACTCTCATGTGGGCATAACCCGTCTGCCCTTTTCCCGTGCTTTCGGCGAGAATGAACCAACTTTGGTTCAAGCCTGGTTCTACCCTAGACTGGCATTCAACAGACACTCTCCTATATATAGACATTCGACCGACAATCCCCCAATGTAGACAGCCATATAAAACCTGTTTAACAAGAATTGAGACCTCCCACATATAGTACCCCAATATAAACCAACCCCTTCCCTTCCACAACCGTCAAACTAAACCCCATTCCAACAATAAAAACTTACAAAATCTTTTTGACAACTTCCTTTTATACATAAGATCACCTTTTAGAATACCTTCCTCCTCCTCTATAAAATCTGCTTTCCACGTATCGTCCCATGCATAAACGCCCTTACGTTCATTACCCTCTGATGAAATAACCTTTTGATAAAATATTCCCCCATGAGACTCCCCTAGATAACACGCTCTTTCTCCCAGACAAAAAGTGCTCTACATAAGAACCACTCCCACATCCCAAAAACATTGTACATTCCAGAAAATATATTTTTTTAAATTTACAATATCACATAGTTTATAATTCATCGTAACTTTACGGATGAATTGGGTAGGATTTTTTTCTACAAGTCGGTACATTTTTCTTCAAATTCTATAAACCTAGAAGTCTAGAAACTCATAATTTTAAGAATCTGGTAATTTTTTTCTAAATCCTTTTATTCGGTACGTTCGATTTTAAATCCATGTATTTTTATTGAATAATTCTACTGAATTTTGCGCCTATCCTTGATTTTTCCATCAAATTACGAATTTCCGGTGATGAAATTTCAGGTATTTTTAATATGAATAGTTAATTGCTTAAATGAAACAAACACTTTTTTACTCGTGTTTCTCCATCCATATCATACTCGCACTCATTAAGTTAGACATGTATGAAAGTTAAATGGTTACATAGCTGCGAGGTAGCGATGTTCACTCTGCTGGCTAGTTATTTTGATTGACGCTAATAAACGGACTTCATAAGCACTGACAGATGAACTAACTCTTTTTTGCCGCTGTGAATATATTTTTTGCATAAATAATTCGTTAACTGAATTATTTTCATGGTTGCAATTTAATCTTGAGAACCGAAGCAATTCACATGATATTACGTACGAAAAAATCAAATAGAAAATCCGTGCAAATTATATAGGAAATTCTATTAGAGTTCTGTAGGAGTTTCTACACCGTTTCTGTTGAAATTCCATCAAGAAAATTCTGTTTTCCGCGGTTTCAATTGGATATTTAATATAACAACTGCAGTAGATTGTGAATTTCAGTTCGATTTCTTCCATTCAGCCATTTTTTGCTAAAATTTTCCGTCAATAATTTTAAAACCTCAATGGAGATATTCAAATAAGAATAAAAAAAACAGAATATTCAATAGAAATTCCCCAAAGAACAACTAGATTTTTCTACAGAATTCCAATAGAATTTCGTAGCGAATGCACTAGGATTTTCTATTTGAATTTTTTATACGTGATGATAGAAAGAAGCTAATTAATTCCCTGAATACAGAGCTAACATGAATTGGGTGTCAATTTTCCATTTGGCTAATTTATGGTGTACTTGATAATATTATCTAAACATGCGATCGAGAAATCAGTATTTTCAAAAATTCCTAAAAAACTCCTAAATTTTGAATTTTGTCGTTACATTTAATAACGTCTTCATCGGTTTTGCTGCATTTCTTACCATGATAACATGGCAGAATGGGATCGAATGCTTCTTCAGAATAAGATTTTGAATAATATTTGCATGAAGATTAAATTACTTGGGTGTGAAATGATATTTTGAGCACGCGCAGGAAGTGCGCAAAACTCTCACTTCCAACACTTTGTGATGAAAAATAATGTTCGCCGTACATTGAAAAAGTATTTTCGAGCAGTGGGACAATAGCACGTGTTTTTGGTGAGCGCAACAAACTTCGCATGGGTCAAAGGTCGTCCCGCCGCGCGACGATTGGAGATGAGAAATAGTATTTTCTCATCTCGCCGGGTTGATCGTCAATCCTTCTCTCGTCTCTTAGCATCTCGACAACCAAGATATTTTTTTCTGTCGTTCCACATAAGGAATATATAACCTGTCAGACCATATCACTCATATATGTTGCAAAATATGAACTATCCGAGGTGAATATAATTCTCGTCTCGTCTCGTCTCGTCTCGTCCACTTATTTCCATCACGAGACACTGTATCATTGCTAGTCACAGAACACTTCTGCACTCCCATTGAAATAGATTATTATATGAGATTAAAATATGATTCTCTGAGAAACAATTTATTCTGCGTTAAAATTATATATCCCATCTTGGAAAATTGACGGAATGGACCAAACTAACTTGGAAAAATCTAGAGAACTTTACCTTAATAAAATAGAGATTGTTCATAAGTATCAAATTGGGTAATGGAGGAGAATAACTCCTTCACATGGTCATACGGTTTTGTGACTTCTACATATTGTCCTGTGTAAAAATACAAACAAAAGTTTCTATATACTGATGCCGTGGAAGAAAATTATAAACTTGAAAAAAATGTAAAAACATTACAGCATTATAGTACATTCTATACCACATTTTTATTTTGAATTCCCGGAAAAACATCCTTTCAAAAATTATTCCGGACTTTGTCAAGTTTACAATGTTTCCGACGGCATTTATAAACAAACTTTCGTTTGTCTTTCCACAGACAATAGTATAGAAGACGCAAAATCAGATTTCCATGTGAGGGAAGCTCTTTTACCTCATTGCCTAAAATTGTTCTCATCACCATTAGAAGTATTCTTACATGAATTCCAATTGTCGACAGGAATGTATCAATTTATTATACTACAATTATCAATATTTTTTACATGAAAATTACGTAAAAATTATTTAGTTTTCTCAATGTTCCAATGTTTAATAAACAAAGCGATAATGTCTCGTAAAATTATGGCTTCTAAGCCTCTTTGGGAATAAACTAAGTAATAGAAACTGAGCCCTACATGACGCTCCGCACAAAAGACATACCATTTTCATTAGAATAAACATCGACTAACCATAAAAAATGATCTCTTCCATGTAACATATATTTTATCGGTGGAACTAACCTTCCACTAAGTCTTGCAGATACATCATTAGAATTGTGAAGAAATCGCCACCGAATTGAGATTCGATCATCTCGTATCAAATTTTCAAAACCATTCTAACAATCATATGAATCCGTGCGGAACATAATTCCCCATATTAGGATTCACCACATGAACTCGATTTATGATTTTCTTTTGATTTCCAGTAGGATTTCCCTAGACACCTCACAATTAATGATTCCAAAAATCTCCACTCCCACTCGAAACAGACCGACCCCATTATCAAAAGGACGAAATAAGGAAAACCGATTATCATCATCATCCCTACGAGCAATGCCGTCCGCTGCTTCTGTCTCACCATTCGCGTCTCACAAGATGGATAATCTCGAAGAGCCGTAAGCTTTTTTTTTCGTTTCTCCCGAAGGACTTTTCTCGCTCGAACAATCCGAACGACCCTCCCTTCGTAAAGCAATAAAAACAAAAAGAGCAAAAATAAATAGCAACAAAGGGAGGAAAAAAAGACACCAAAATAAGAGAGGAAAACAGATAGAAGGGCAAACAAAAAAAAAGAAAACAAACGTCGATTGTTCAACGAGAAGTCGATCGCTATCGTCGTAGAAAATGGAACAAACCTCCTTCACGACCTTTTATGGCTACTCCTGTGCGTGGTTATGGGTGGTAGGTTCTACAAAGAAACTGAGGGAATGATCAAATCGAGAGAAAAACCGTGAAACCCAGAGAGAAAAACATTCAAGTGGATCGCTTGCATCGTGGGAACAATAAAATAGAGAAATAAGAAAGTTGAGAAGAAAATTTCATCATAAAACTCGGAAATTGAACGTTTAAATATGGGATGTTTATTGGTAGAAAATGTTTTGAATCTACAACCGCAACAAAAAGAAAAGAAATTAAATATACTGTGTACTCACTATTGTACTGCAAGTCCAACGCTGTTTTATGTATTTTCCAAGATAATCGGTGCGACTTTTTAATTTTGTTCTACCAATTTGTTAATTATCTTCTGGTTTAACTCACTACCTTTTTTTCAGAGCCACGTGAACATGTGGGAAATCACCCCCCACTACCTCATCCAACCACTCTTATCACTGCACTCACACCCGGCACACGATAAAGCTACCCACGTTGTCCTTGGTACGACAAACTCACAGATGAATCAATCGGTGTTTGTAGAAACTCGCTGAAGGGAACCGATGTAAACTCCACTGTTGTTCCCGACCAAGCACAAGTCCGGTACTTTAATTACTTCCGCTACCGGCTGTTTATTTGGTTTCGAATTCTGGCAACGTGAGTAACAAAGTGATCATATTTTGATCGGTCACACGATAAATCCAAAAACGGGCATATACGTCATACGTAAACAAACCACGAACTAATGTATGATTGAGCGAAAGGCTTTCACGAGAAATGAGCTAATCAACCGTATAATATTAAAATTGCAATAACTGATATTGCTGAGCAATAAGTGGAATTGACTCGTAAATAATTGAATTACTGAGTAATCCAATACACACGTGAATTGATAAAATTTATATGTGACAAGTTACGACTTAAAATATTGCACTGAATTAGTTAATCGTTAATCAAACTTTACCGAAAGTTCGTAGCACAGAAAGGCGAATTGACAGTCTCTATCGGAATGATCACGGCGACTGTTCGCGGCAGACTAACCCAAGGTAAAACATTTGGAAATAGTAGGGACGTTACACTCGGTGAACGCACGGGGCCACGGGGTTGGTAGCCCGACGTGTGCGCGTATACCGTGCTAGTACGGACACGCGCGTGGTGAGCAGCGCTCGCGCAATAACGTGCCGGCAGAGCGAAGAGCAAGACAGGTGGTGTTATGGTGTGACGGGAGAGGGATGGGGGAGGTAGAGGATATGGTGCAAGTGAAAACGGGAGAATGAAGAGGAGTCGAAGAAGGAAGAAGACGGAGGCGGAGGAGGAGGAGGAGGTATGAGATAGAGGGAAGGCACAGACGTTTGCAGGGTCGGAGGGATGAGAGAGTAGCGAGTCAGATGAGAGAGACATGAGAGGATGAGAGCGAGAACGGAGAGAAGGCTGATACCTCCGGAAAACTGCCGGCATTGCGACGAGTACTGGAATATCCTTGATTCTCCAGTGATCTTCCATCTCCCTCTGTTTCCCTGCCATCGTAGAGCAAAACCTGAACGAGGCCCCTCATACCAGGAAATACCCTATAACTTCACTTAATATATGACTGTATTCCACTTCACATGTGGAATTGGTACAAACGTGAGACAATGAAATTAAAACATGATGTATTCGAGATCGAAATTGTTAGCGATGTTTGAGAGGCGTTTTAGTTTACTCATGTGGGATGTGCGGTAATTTGTGTGTGTATGTGATTGTCAATCTTCCTTGAGTGTATTTACATAGGGTGATTAATACAGGGGGGGATAGATAGAATCCTCGGGGGATGGCACTGAGTTGAGGAACAAAAGATAGCAGAGTGCATTATTGTTCCTTTTTTCTTATTTTTGCGTCGCATAGCTGGCTCTTATAGGTACTCTCCCGAGGGGTGCACAAGCGTTGTTTACAGGTAACACAAATTTCCTTGGTGCGATTCTTATCGGATGAAACGTTGTTCGTCAAAAAACATCTTTTAGTTTTAATCGCTTTTGCTTGTTTTGGTGAAAGAAAGACAAAGTCGGGGCAATTATCGGGGGAAGTTTTTTTTAGTAGGAAAGATTAGAGGGGTAATTTACGATTTACGTTCGGTTGAAAACCGGCGAAAATCTTCGAACAGATATAGTAGAGCTCACCGATTATTGACGAAAGAGATTTGATTAATATCAGCCAATCTCAGATGATTTTTTCGCTAATTATTGCCCACAAAATCATTTTCGACAGAACCCTTAAAAAAAAAAAAATCTATATGAGTCTTGAAAAAATAAAATAATTGACAAAAAAATTAAAATCAACCGTGACAATTTACTATTTCCAAATTTGTCAATTTCTTACTCCGGAAATTGGTATTACGAGCGTTCATAAAGAAAAAAAAATACTAGTCATATTTTCATTGGTACCGAAAATGGAAAAATTTTGGATCCTTAATGAATAAAAATCGAATAGATAAAAGTTGACTTATGGAAAAAAAATCTGATAACGAATTGAGAGATAGTTTTTCAGGTCATCCAATCATAGTATAAATCCAGATGGATTTCCAAAAGGATGAGGGTCAGTAGTTAACTCATTCAATGTAGAGTATTCGAAATGGCAATTTGTTTTCTCAATTCACAAGCGCGGGAGGGTATTAAAATTCTAACCCTACCAGCTATTGCCTCGGGGAGTCACGACGGGAACGTTACTCACATGAGATCCGAAAAAATCCTGAGTGACTGAAAAACACATTGAAACATCTCATGTATTAATATCCATACTGAAATAGATGTGCGAAACCATGCAGGTCACGTCGGTTCGAATACAGATCGAAAAGATTTCATTTTCTGTTATTAGCAATTCGAAAGTGTGAAATTCAATATAATGAGTGTAAAACTTATAAATTAGTGTTTTTGTCATCGTGTTCAGTGAAAATCTTCCGAATGTCCTGCTAAACTATCATTCATTTTCGAAAAAAGTCAAAGATTCTCAAAGATCTATCTAATATTGAAGAACCTATCTAAATTTCAATGTTAAAAATAATTGATGACCAAAGTCCTCAATTCTAGTCTGTATCCAGAATCATCAATAACTTATGATATTTTTTACAAAATCAAGGTCATGCGGATCTAAATTTTTTCTTGTACGAAGCATGACTTGACCTACTGGTCCACTTTCTGCTAAGTATATTTCTATGGTATATATTTTTATTCTTCATAGAAACATGTGTTCCTGACTAGAAAAAAAATGAGGGTCACATCAGATCTGGAAAAAGTTGCCCAATTCGACCTTTGTCCGGCAAACGGGGACTTGTTACATCGGTACCTTATCAGGTGTCAAACACTTAAGCAGACCCGGGCCACGTCAGATCAATTGGCTCTTGACCTGATGAGGCAATCTTCTGAGGTCCTAAGCCGATAAATATAGATTTGCCATAAGCAAATCAGTAATTCTATTAACAAATCATTAATTATAATGAGGAGTATAGGCTATTATAACACATTTAGAAGAGTTATTTGCACGAATAACAAAATGGAAGAAAAAAAATAGATTTATGTGGGTTTTGCACTTGGTCTCTTCTATACATTTCTACTAGCAGTCACCCGTTTAGTTATTATTCGTACGCGATGTTGCTTAGCTTTGATGATCGATGGAATCCCGTCCTTCCTGGTCTGTTACACCCCAATTGTTGAGTGTACGCAATAGTATGGGATGTACATGCTGATGATCACTTTATTTATTCATCTATGCGGGTTTCAGTATAATAATACACGTGTATTAAATTAATTCTTATTGATTTTTTAACGTAATTAACAATAATAACTCGTTATTCACATTATTATTGTTAATTTAATATGAATATTCGATAATGGATTATTTAATTGTTAATACCCATGATCAAAAATAATCATAGGAAATAGTAATAATAATGTTATTATTATTATTATTATTATTATGAATTATATTTAGCATGTCATATTTAGCATGTCAGATCAAGGCCTAATACACAAATCATACGATATGCCTTACTTTGTCAAGCGTGATATAGCCCCTGTCTGGTCCTGATCAGGATTGCCTGGCCCAGGTTACTTGATTTGATGTGACATCGATCTTGTCTTATACAATTTGTAGCCGGGGTAACCATCTTTAAGATCTCTGCTTTGTGCAACGATCAGCGCATCTAAAATTCATGAAGAATATTTTTGTTCACAAAGAACGATCAGGTAACTGATATGTTAAAGGGATTTTCACATCTGCAATCTACATCGAAATTCTTTTTTGAAATCGGGATTTTGATAAAAGCAATCAAGAAAGTTTGTGGATTTCCTGAAGGTTCATCAAAATTCACGGAGGCTCTATAATTTTTAGAATCTTCTGTCTTCACAGAAAAATAAATTCTTATTGTCTTCAGAAATTCCTCAAGGATTTGGAACGTTGTCAAAAAATTGAACGGAATTCTTAACAAATGAAAGTGAAAGCTGAACGCCCCAATTAGAGGGGGAATTGAAATAGTCAAATTACTTAACAATAAAACCTTGAAATTATAAACCTTGAACAAATAATCTCGCACAAAAATAAATAAAGATTGGCGCATATTTTGAAAACTTGCGAAAATAACTCCATGGAACTTTTTTTTAGTTCAATTAGATTATTTTGGTAGGTAAATCGCAATAGTGAAACCAAATGCGGCGTCCCGTGACCACAATAAACCTCCCTAATTACACATTTCATAGAGCGGATTTGAGATTATATTAGGGCCGAACAATAAAAAAATACGACAGCCTGACGTCAGGTATCATTGATCAGGTACGGAGACGAATTCACCCCCCCCCCCCCTCCTTCGATAGAAAAATTTGAAGTGAAAAGGTTATCATCTAGGTGAAAATTGAAGTGTTTCAACAGAACCTAAAATTTGTTCACCTTTTGGATATTGAAAATCCGATCCGTCACCTATTGTAATGATGTAGTCCTAATCCGACGGATATCATCAAGGCTGTATATGGCAGAAATGATTTGATGTAGACTTCCCAATGTGTCATCACCATTATCTTCGCTGGATGAGGCCAGTTAATTTCAACTACGGCGACCGTATGAAATACGGTCTGTTGTTAAAATTTTTTGTTGCGTCAAAAAAAGAAATTATATGATTTTATTCAGTGTTTTCATAAATGTTATAAATAGTTGAACTTTTTCTAATAAATAAGAGTAAGATAAAAATTATACTTTTTTTTATGTCAATGAATATTATTCAGTTCGCGAGAACTTCCAGGATGGCTTCGAACATATAAATGGCCCGCTAAAGTGATATTCTACACTAACGATCGAACCTCCCAATCTTGTCGTGGTCCACCATCATATTTCTATAAATCGATCAATATCACATACGTTTTTTCACATTCCTATATGACTTCATAATTACGTGGTAAAATATGAAAAAAATGGCGTTGCATATTCATGGATTGAATACGAGGTGATTTCATGAAAATTCAAGTTTATAACACATTGACGAATATTGTTTTTCAATTTTTTTTAAAAGTCGACCTCAGTTCGGCTTGTACAAAATTGTGGCCCATTTCCACAATTTCTGAATAAAAATCTGGGTGATCTACTAGGATGAGACTTTCGACATATTCGGTCTGCTGATCAGGAAAATATATGCGAAAAGTTTTGAACATGTAGCATATTTACATCTATTTTTATTTACTTTAGGGCGGACGTACCTTAGGAAACAATCTTATACGGAGTACAAGGACAGCGAATTTTTCCTTTCGGACTCATTTGAAGAAACATTTTTCAACCAATTTATTTGCAAATTAGAAACATGTTTTTATCACACAAGTGAAAAAAAAGTGCCCTTTTTTGAAGTGAAACTTTTTTACGCCCGGTAGGGTGAGTCGGATTTTAGAGCGCGCGAGCATCACGAGGAAACAGAACACTGTGAGGAGAGTCGCGAGGATAGGGGAGCGTCGTGAAGTGCGGGAACTCGAATACGGCTGTACTTACACGCACCCCGCTCTTAGTCCGATCACTGCAGCACTTACGCATGTTGATAGATTAAAACAACAATTATTCTTTCACAGTTAAGGCCTAGAAAAGTTTCACTTATGTCACGCGTGATTACCACGCACCCATGTTTTTTTCACTATTGTCGAGCGAAGCGTGAAAAAACGTGTACTTTTTTTCACAACTGTCGTAAAATATCGTCCGATACACATAAATAAAGCAGTTTCCAACTGGTGTGATAACAATCTTCACCTCTGGTTCGGACTTCAACCCGCACACTCGTTAAAAACTACTCTTTTTGGCTTGTATCGAAAAATACTATTGTGAGGTTCGGTACTAGTTGATGGATTCGGGGTAATTGAAACACTCGGTTTAAGCGTATAGTTTAGTTTTACTACATAATAAAAAGGAATAAAATAAAATAGGTATAAAGTATAATAATTTTAAATAAAAATGTTTAGTTGCTTATCATTATACTATAACATTGCGCGTATAAAACAGTCTGTTTAAATAATAAATCGTTATTTATGAATTTACAATTTATGGCGAAAAAGAGCTTTCCAAAAGGCATGATGTGATCGCGAACTAACGAAAAAAGATAAAAAATGTAGGTCAACAGAAAGGGATGATCGCGCATAAAGTAACTTGAGAAGGAGAAAAAGGGCAACAATTCAAACCCTGAGGCGGCGATCGAAATAAACGAAAATCGCTATTTTAAAAAATCATCAAATTGGCGGCATTTTCCTTTTACATGGAATTGGTCCATCGGTTTTCATTCATCGATTTATTGTTTCTCGACTTTTTTAATAGAGTTTTTCTACCCATTGTAAGAGTCTATGTGGTATGCACACAGCAAAGAAAATGTTTTACCTTTCCGGGATTACGAGTACCAAAATTCAATCATTGAGAAATGCTAAAACTTAGCAAATTGGAGAAAAGTTTAGGATAAATTTATTAGCCTAATGCTCGATGTCCAGTATAATTCTATTAAGAAACTGCACTTATTAATTTTTTTTCAAATAAAAAAACAATTCTTTTCTTTGAAAAGCATTCAAGAATTGTATTTTTTTTTATTTCATATCTTTTTTTTCCCCATACTTATCAATTTTAAAGAGCCTCGTTACTTCTCATTATTCATAACATGTTCGCGACAGCCCTACTAGAAATTTCGTCCGGCATGCCGGATCTAACCTACGCCAAATTCGGCGCGAGTCTCGGTCTTCGTTGGGCATGCCGAATGCGGTATGCCTTATCAGGGCCGCATTAGCGCTGGATGAGGCCATGCCCTTTCCGGCAAACCGAATACGGCGCAAGTCTCG
>JAPYZN010001669.1:0-15652 GCA_030522865.1 Psyttalia lounsburyi | reverse complement strand
CCCCCCCCCCCCCCCCCCCCCCCCCCCCCCCTCCCCCTCCCAACTTTCATGTGTGTCTAGAACACAAGGGGCGAACCCCTTCGAGCCTTTGAAAGCCGACAGATTAGATTCTGGAGCACGCGTGAACTTGCCAAGTTGATGAGTTACGAGCGTTGCGTTTTGCCTCGGTTAAACATAGATTGTGAGGGTTCAAGTATAAAGTGCACGGGTACTGGTAGAAAACAAAGACATGATGATGGGCGATGGGCTGGTGGAAGGTAGACAGAGGATTCTGCACACTGTCGACCACAAGCGTCTGCGAAATATGGTGGAGGCGGTATGAAAAGAGGCCCCCGATATGACAGGAGGCACTACTACCTAAGATCTAAACTTCAGTTTGCATAAATTGTATTAAATTCGATGGTACTCCCCAGCAACTTCTGCGGCTGCAAGTCGCGCGCTACTAGGATCTTGAAAAGGATGCTAAATTTTGATTTCTGGATTTTATTTCTCCCTCCGAAACAATTCTCTGTTTAATCCTGGAATAGAGTGACCTTGTGGAGACGAATTACGTCTACCGATACATAAATTATGAATAAACAAACTGAGGGATAAATATTTAAAACAAAATGCAGAAAAACTTTTCTGCGGAAGTTGTTCCGGAGGAACAAGCGGAGTCACCATCAATTTTGGTTAAATGAACAGATTCGAATGGATGATTCACTCGTAGCTGAGGCTTTATCGATTCATCATTCTTCTTGTCTCAATCAAATATTTAATTTGATCGGGCGAGAGCGTCGGATAGTCCGGAAGATGAAACGGGGCAAAAACGAATCGATTCGATCCTTGATTGACCGCATTTTTCTCTACCGGGATGGTTTCACTTTGTGGAGAAAAATAAAAGTGGTTGATGAGAGGAGGGAGAGAAAAAAACGAAAGTCGACGGAGTACTTCGATAAGAAGGAATAACAGGGAGAATCTTTGCCCGGATGGAATGAGCGAATGGCGCAAAGTCCAATTAAACCTCTGGGAGTCGTTTGTTTTCGTCCGGACTGGGTGACAGCCATCTGCTTTCAGAGTTGGTGGAAGTTGTATTTAGAGGGTGAGCGAGGATTTGTATTCTAGAATGTGTACTTGATCTGTATGCTGTCGATAATGGAGAGACACGAACGATGAAATGAGATGAATCAACATAACTTGAATGGAATTTTTTTTTTCAATCAGTTCACTTCAGTTTTCGAGCAATATCTCCGAATCTGAGGAAGACAACGAGTTCTTTGGTCATAATTTTGTTGTTGAGTAAAATTAGAGTTACAAAAAAAGGTTATCAGAACTTTTTCTATGTACCTTAGATTACAAAATATATTTTGAAAAGTGAGCCTTAATCGAAATTGACTGTTAAACTGTTTCCAATCTATCGAGAGATATCGAAATTTTTGAGACGTTTTTCATAGATCCCTTTTACCCTACCAAACAATAATCAATAATAGTTTTAACAATAATTGTTCTGTCTCTTTCATCGAATACACTTCTCAATTCCTAATAGACTCCACCAACCTAACCTTAATTCCACGTTTAGGCAAAAAATCAGTCAATGCACGAGAGATAACAAAATTTTGTTCACTGCTTTTTTTGGAACTCTTCTTCCTCTAGAAAAAAAGTTCTTACAGTGATTTCCGTATCTCTCTCGGATTGCGAGATATCCTGCGGAGAAGAAACCTCAAGAAATGCGGTTTTATTCACAGAGGACGCGGGTGCCGAATGCCAGATTACCCCCACGCATGCGCAAAGAGAAAGTCCCAGGACTTACTATAGCTAAGCCGACGACCCCACGGCACACGCGCCAGAAGCCCATGAAACAATGCAAATTAAATTCACATGTATCTTCCTCAATCTTAAAATTAAAGGGACTTTCTCCCTCCGTGGGAGAAACGTCTAACCCAAGCTTATATTCCCTACCGCTTTGATGCCTCACAGTATCAGTCTTTATTACTACTAACTTGGCCCTGTCTTTGCTGGATAATGGCCTGGACCGACTTTATCGATTAACTGGGCCATTAAAGAGTTCCCTTAAGGACCTGCCGCACAAACTACCACACCGACATGAACGTTCTTCCCCTCGTTTAGTCTCTTTCACCGCGTTATAATACACCTCCTTCCGGTTTAACACAAAAAGACGTGCTTTAAAAACCAGCGTAATGAGCCTCAATCTCGTCACTAAAGAGCTTCACTAATGTGTAACACATCACGTCGTCAAAGTTTTAGGTTTCATCACATTGCACCACTTTTTTTTCTTTTCATTTTCTCTAATTAAAATTCTTTTCACGACTTTTTTTTCTCTTTTACTCCGAGTTTTGTGAACAAGACGCTTGTCTCACGCGAATACAGCGAGGACTGAGGTAGAGCTGAGTGAATATTTGAAATCTAAATTTAAAACGGCACTCTAGCGCCTCAAC
The DNA here is from genome assembly GCA_030522865.1 of Psyttalia lounsburyi. Classification (NCBI taxonomy): domain Eukaryota; kingdom Metazoa; phylum Arthropoda; class Insecta; order Hymenoptera; family Braconidae; genus Psyttalia; species Psyttalia lounsburyi. The sequence continues at coordinate 13,217 of JAPYZN010001669.1, read as the reverse complement.
GTGGGACGTGGGACAAGCTGACATTTTTATTTTAAGACACATATAGCCATGTATTTAGAAGTTTCTAGTTAATTCTTGATGGATTTTACAATGGCCGGCTTAGGGGAAATTTTAATGTTATTTTAGTGATCAGTTTTGGACCACAAGTTTTGATCACAACTGTTGATCATTATTTAATTGGTTACCCCTTATTTGTTATTTAATCAATAATTTCTTGTGCGGGAACAATCTTCTGACATATAACATTTATGATTTGTCATTTAACGTACTATTGGATTAATAAATAATTTTTTAGTAAATATATATATTTTTTTCCCTATTTTTAGTTCACAGGATTTGGATAATTTTGCAAATTGATTACAAACAATTCATGCTTTCAATCAATTACTATATATTATACAGAGATCAGGTAACCTTCCCATCGATTTGAAATCATTTGAAATAAAAACAATTAAAATGCAAATAACGAATAAAAAATAGTTAAAACTATTGTTTAATTTTTCTATTCTCTAGTTTCTTCTTTCCATTTAATGAGTGATTTTCATTTTACCAATAACGACCGAGGAAAAGTCCTCAACATATTGAAATATTCTTAATCACGTACTAAATGCAAACGCCGAGTGTCTCCTCGAGCAAAGTTCACCGCAAGAGAAAGAAAAAAAAGTGGTAAGTAGTTTCCAATAAACCTCCACCGCTTGTTCCCCTGAAATAATTCGAATCGAGAAGTTTCGAGATGAGCGCATTCGAGTAGTACGAGTCTTGACAGTCGAGATAACAATGGAGTTGGCACGGCGGAAAGACTCGGAATCTGATAAATATTCAAATGAACCAGAGGGACTCAAGACCCACCAGGTGACCCGAGGGTTTTCTACTTTCTGAGATAAAGAAATAGAGTCACTTTTTTATCATCACACTCTCAAAGTGTAAAATCCCCTTCATCTCGACGAATCTATTAGGTTAAAGTTCCATCTGCAGAGATAGAGAGAGAGAGCGAGAAAGCTGTTTGGGGTGAACGTATACAAAACATTTGGAATTTTTCGCCCAAGTTTTCAGAGTTGATACGACTTTTATTCATCAATTCCGGACGTCGTTTGGAGTGGATACATCGGTGGGTTTATTGTGGGGAGCATTTCGGGGTAAGCCAGTCTTTTGTCAATAAACTCCGTTTGAATTTTAGAAATTGCAGGATTTGGGGGAAAATTCTACGTTTCTATAGAGCATTGAAGAACATTTGATAAGTTTTCTAGAGAATTTGAGAATTTTTGCGATTTTTTTTGTAAATTCGGAAAAATTTGGAACGCTCTCCTCCACCCCCGATCTTTTACAAATTTTGAGGGAAGCGTAATGCGCGTTCTCAATATATTAAGCGTCGGAAACTAATAGTTAAGTTAAGGAGTTACGGATTGCGAAACATCACTTACCTCGCCACTCCTTTCGTGCCCGGGACCGTCAGCGTAGACGTGGTGGTGTCTGGTCCCAAAGACACCACTGGTTCACACGGACACCGAAAAATAACAGCACAAATATGATATTAAATTTGATTCCCAATGATCTTCCCAACAGGCAATCCATGGACCGCCTCCGACCCTTCTGTCGGGAAAAATTGAAGATAAAATTCCAGATGACGATAGAAATTTACAGGAGTGCACAACACCATCACTAAAACATCACAAGTCTCACTTTGTTGCGGGAGTGACACTGATTTTTACACCACAAGCACTTAAATACACAAGCTGCAAAAAAATCAGAAATTCAATTTTACGGACACTGATCGACGCACAAAGAACAGATTTCCCGAACTACAACCATTCATTAGGCTATCCACACAACAACTGAGCTAGAAACAGTAGAAATTCAGGTGAGCGTGTCCGTATACCAATGTAAACACTTCTAATACTCTGTGTTTTGATATTCTTTTGTCCGATACCTTTCGGGTTCAATGTAAACAACCAATGTCTTTACATCCATACCATATTCCGACACTTGTATATTGATAATATTCAAACCCGATTTACGAATATTAGTATTAACTGAAGTTATATGAAGTGGTCATTTTATTTTTGCTCGTACGTTGTGGGACATATTTTTAATGATTTAATCGCATCAAGAAATAACGAATTTGAACTTCAGTATACTTGGGTAGATGTCCGGAACCTCCCCCTACCCTTCCCTACTGAAGGAATATAAATTATATAATTTTGAATAAACTCGTACAAGAAAACCTCACCGGCACTTAGCATTACCCAGGCTTTGCAACGGAGACGTGGCTGGTGTGAACTCCACAAGGTGTACTATGGTGTACAATGGTGCTCATTTCTCATCCATCAAGCTGTTCACTTAATTGAGTTCAACCCAATTTTATTCTGGATTTGATGTAGTTTGGGTCTTAAGTGGTGGATTAATTCAGTATCATCGAAAAATTCATGGTTCGTTATATGTACTAACCACCGAAAATTTTGTTTTATAAAAACAAAAAAAATTTGTTTGTCAAAAATTCACAGGATTCCTTTAAAATAAAGAACAATTCGCAGTGTTTCCCATAGATTTGATAACATTGCACCTTTTTTCTCGGAAATCAAAAAAACTAATGAAGTTTGGAGAAGTGAAGAGGAAAATTTACCAAAACTTCATAAAATTTGAAGATATATTCAGAGAATTACCAGAACATCGGGTATTTCTCGAAATCATCAAAATTCCGGAGTTTCCCCTCGGATTTCACGACTTTTATCCCGCCAGAGTCCAACAAACGCAGAAAGGTATTAACTCGGAAGTGAGGACGTGATAAAAGAGGTAGCTTCCACCGCTAAGACTTGAGAGACACTAGGCATCGTGAATTGCCGGGATGAAGACACAAAAAAAAACGTCGAACATATAGATTCGGATAACGACCATCCATACGTCCTTTCTTGTCGTTTTATCATGGTACAAACCAGCAAGGGAACCCAAGCTTGGCTCTCTCACGAGCGCTGGTGATCCTCACGGGATCCTGTCGACACCCTGGCATATCCTATCCTTCGACGTCTAACACTCCTCTATTTTCCACCATCGACTTCCACTCCCTCTCGTTACCTACTTCAATTCTCCGGGATTTTTACCTCCACTTTTTTTTCGCACGGATGAGCTGTCACGAAAATCGCATCGTCAAGATTTTTCTCGGATGATGTGAGGAATTTCATTCTGATTATTGTATTTACTATTTGGAAATGACATTCGGCGGCTGATAATCTCCGAGAATTCTTCAAAATCGGATCTAATGGGTGAATTTGAAAAATTGATGCGAGTTATTGGAGTTTATAGTAAGCGAGGTATAAAAGAAAATTCACAAATTGTAGCTTATGATAGCAATTTTACAGGTGCAGTCGAGGAGAAATGGCGTCGTTAAGGAGATATCATTCTGACGTTGTTAAACGTAAAATATGTGATATATACCAGATAGAGCCTTCTGGAGTTATCGTCAATACTGAAATTATTAAAAAGTATTCAATCTTCAACTTCAGCTTTATGTTACAGCCGTTGACGTTAGTAGAAAAATACGTAACGATTTCCCACCTGAATTTAATTTTCTCAAACGCCGGCGACGACGGTCAAAATTTGTGGCGCTATAATCTCCCAGTTTCCCTGCTGAGCGATAGTCTCGTCAAAGAAACGACTGTACCTGGGCAGGTTTTTCTCTCATCCTTCGGCTAATGCGGCGGGGGGTGGTATGGGAATAAATCATAGAAACTCAAAAGAGTATACGGAAAAGAAAAAAATTTATAGAGAGTTTTCTGTTATTTATTTCAAGTTTTTAGATTTCTAAAAAACGGAGAGAGTTCTTTTGCTTTCGATAAAATTCTAGAAAGTTCTTTCGATTTTGTAGACAAATACGAGTCCGGTACTACCGGAATACCGATGTTAGTTTCGACTTACCACTTTTCTCTTACGCCAGAATCGATTCCATTGCTCTAGCCTCCTTGAACCCAAAATACTTCAACTCTTGCTCCTATTAATCTTTTCCTCCCCGAGAAATGAAGAAATACAAGGAATGGTCGAGTGCCGAAGCTCCAGTGGAATAAACAAAAATTGAAATCCATACAGAGCCGATAAAAGTATTTACAGCTTCTCCGTCAAGTGGTGCTTGTGTCGTTTCATGAAGGTTTACCTGGGTAAATATGCGTTATTCACGGGTATATGGAACTATATACATTTACGAAGTTGACGGATAGAAATAATGGAGCTTTGATGCCCTCTGGGTGACATTCCCCTCCCGCTGCGCTCACAATGGCCCAATGAACCTATTTACGGGATTCAAAAGACTTCAGAGAGGAAATGTTTGAATAGACTGATTCGATTGCATGGTGGAGAGGTTAACAGTCTTGGGGACTGTTGAGAGAGCTTATTTGGTGAATAATTCATGGATCTTGAGTTGTGTGATTCATATTGAATGAGTGATATAATGGAAATAAATTTTGTTCGTACCTTTGTGGAAGAATTCGCCTTCAGAAAGGTTTGGTTTCATTTATATTGCCAATGTTTATCGTTCTGTAAAGAAGAATTGCATTCGAATTCTGAAAATACTTTTATCTTAGGGGGTTGGACCAGTCTAGGGGCTGAAAAAATTGACTTTTTGCGATTGTTTAAAGGATACTGAGATGAATCCAGATTGTAAAATGGGGATTTATTTAAAATATAATTTATTTTCTACGATAATTTTTCAGCGACTTATGTAAAAATGACAGATGTACAGGGTTTTTTCGGTTACAATTTCCGATTATTTTTCATTTATTATCCTACTAATTGAGATTAATTATGAATTGTCAATTATTATTTTTTACTGATTAATTATTATTAATTAAGAGGCAGCATTAGGTAGAATTCAATTATGTAGAGATGTATTGATTACACAAATTCAATTCCAATCCAAAGAAATATTTGTGATCTGGGTTGGATCATGGCTCCGAAAAAAAATGAGATAAGAAGTTTAAATTAGCCAGTAATTGGAGCTGGAATATGCATGAGAATGTTGAAAATTATTCAACTATTCCGAAGACACAAAGCCAAAATTCTCATTTGTCATAATTATTTCGGTTTAATGAATAATTCGAGAAAGAAACTTTCCCAACTCATCAGTTTCGAAGAGTTCAGGATGGATTAAATTGATGGGTGGAATACAAGTGCAAGAAGAGTTCATCCCAAGTTATACATTTCTCATCCAGTTAGTTCTTCCGAAGGAAACTCTCATCGCTATCAAGACTCATTCTTTTTTTTTGAGCTTCAGTTTCTCGTTAAATTTGTCGTTTGCTAACAGGCAGATCTTGGACAACTTTTAATCGTCTCGGAACTGCGAAAGCCATTTACGTAGCCATCTTTGGATGTATTGCAGGGTGTCAAGTTGGAGGTAGTCAAGTTTTAGTCAGAAGTTTTGTCTGACAGTAGTAATTACGGTAGAAGGGGGGATTTTTCAGACATGTGACCTTTATGAATTTCGGGTCGTTATAATTCTTCTTCATTACCAGAAGACAACTAGTTGGGACGAAGAAGATTTATTTATTGCATACAGTAAAATATCTCCCTGGCACTTCAAAAGAACGGAAAATATTGCAGTAAATAGTTTTCCTCTCATGTTGAGAGAAAATTATCTCCCAAGAGGAGATAATGTTGTGACCAAAAAAGTATTTAAAAACTCGAAATGATAACCCTCTACTGGAAAATAAAATGCTTTTGATAAATAAAAATAATTTGTTATAATAATTTGTCTCGAATGTTGGCGGAAAAAATTCCTTGGAATTCCGGGGAAAATGAAATGCCTCAACACTTTCCTTACAGTGGCCCGACCATGGCAGGTGAAAATTTTTACCAGTGAGTTCCTTCGTGATTTCAGAATGACAAGCATCAGCTTTCAAATTTCCCAATCGCCACCCCGATCGTCCGGATGCAAAACCTTACAACAAGATACAGCTACACCGACCGGTATTTCCTTTCTCCAGTGTCTCCTCGGTCCTGAACGCTGTCGTGTGCGAACAGAGACTCTGGCATCACACAGCTAGAGCCCTTTTCACAAGTACATAAGCGAGTGACGCGACGGCATCCTCCCGCTGTACCAGTCGTAAATTGCTTTGTCGTTGTTTCCGCGTGATGAGACACCGATGCGTGTGCCATCGACAGTCTTTGCAATATCTGTTGTTGCCCGGGTACAAGCGATAAGTTTGCCGCTGTCAGTGCATCGCCCTCGTTTCGTTCCGTGACGTTGAAACGACCGATGAGTTTGTAGAATCGATCAGCCATTGACGCTCGCTGTTACATTCTACGTGGGTGATTATATATTTTTTTACGCTTCTGGACTTTGAAAAGGTACCGGTTGAGAGCGCATTTTTCAAATCGGATAGCTCAGGGCACTGAGAAGAATCTGAAATATGGGTCATGCGGTTCAATGGGTTTAACTTTAAAGATTCTAGGTGTGATCGAACAATGACTCTTTCACTTAATTTCTTATTTTATTTTCATTTACAGCTGTAGCTGACTGGATTGGATATTCGTAAGGAATTGTTCATTAAAAAAGGAACGGTTCAATTTTAGGAGTAATTCCAATTGTTTTTTAAATAAAAAAAATTAATCCTATTTAATTAGGGACATTTTTACTACAGAATTTTTTAGACATCAATTTTTCACCTTACCCCTCGTTTTTTTGTGTATTGTAGAATTCAAGTGACAGAAATTCAGAAAATTCATGCTTGAAAATTTGGATGGAAAGGTCTCCAGAGAAAAATTCAAACGGAAATTAAATTTCTTGACATTTTCGACCGTACGCCGCACAGAATTATCGTAAAGAATGAATAAAATTTTCAACAAAAGTGTACTAGAATAACCTAGAATTTCTGGAGGAGATAGATAATTTATCTGATTTATTTTTTCAGACGTGTATTTCCGTTCCATTAATGACGGTATCATCGGATTCCTCAGGCTCCTCAGAAGACTACGCAATTCGGGGAGAGCTCCCTTGATACGCTCGATCCTCTCCATCGTCGACATCTCATCCCAACCGGCACGAACCAACCGAATCCCGCACGACTTCCTCCAAGATTAACAAAACCATGTTATTACGAATTATTATCAATCATTCAATCATTCCCCCCTCGACAATAGGCCGCTCCCTCCGTAGACGTCCATTTCCGAATTTCCGTGAAAAACTCAATCTTGGAAGTTGATGGACAGCTTATATCCCGTCCCATTCATTCTCCCAGTAATCCACATTTTACTAGACTTGGAAAAATGTGAAATGGTGACAGGCTCGGTGATATAATATTGGGCGCCGTGCGGTACAAACAGCAGTTCCCAAAGTCGAACGCTCGCAGGGGAGGGAAAAAAAATTGAGAGGCCTATACATATTGGAGGAATAACTATCGCATGGAAACGAAAGAGAAAACGTGAAATGGCAGGATGCCACAGCCATACTGAGGGATCTTGGGATATGCTCCAATGGCTATAGTCGTTACGGTTTAAAGCGGGACACACGGGAATTCCAGATTTTATACATCTTCCATCTCTCCTTAACTGGGGGGGGGTGTTATTCATCGATTGCCCTCTTTCTGGGATGCTATCGTAACCCCTCGGTGGGGGCATTTTTTTCCCCTCATTTTCAAAAGTTTTCCTATTTATGAAGGGATATATCATATCGATGCACCTGTCACCTCGCATGAAATTTGTTTTTGTTCTTTTATTACATTATTTATGGGAAATTTTCAGTAGTAATACCGCTAGTACTCCAAAATTATCGGATATTTGCCGATAGCTTCGTTGCCTAGGAACTCGAGCTGCGCATTCGCAATTTTTCGCCTCCAAAATTTGACACATTCCTTCCGAGGCCGGGAAGCTCGGGGAAAATATCCGATTAGTTTGGGAGCACTTGTGGCATTTGACGGATTGTTTTTCAACTCGGATTTCCACCGAATAGAGTGCAGTGGATGACATAAGGTGAATTGCAAAAATTTTACAGCAGTTTCTGATGAAATTATGTTTGGTAGTCTCAATAGTGCGCACCGATTCGATGAAATCTCAATGAAAGAAATAATCAGTAGAAAAATACGGAGAAAAAATCTTTGTAAAGTGTGTTAGTTTTTTTTTAACAAATAACTCGAAAATTACCATTTCAGAAGTTGTATCTGTACTTTTACTCAGTAATTAAACCATGCAATAAAATTATTCTTGTATAAAAATGTTGTATATCTGTATATGATTCTTCAGTGAATAATTTTGAAATTGTTTTCGAGAAGCCAAGAGGACGAAATTAATAATTTTCATTCTTTCACCTGTCAAGTGAAAACCAATTTTTCAAAACTCATCGGCAAAAAAAACGGAGTGAAAAACAATCAGGAGTAAAAAAGTACAAAAAGAGAGAAATGACTTTCGGCAGCTGTGAAAAATTGTCACGAGTGGGACTAGCACAAGAGCGACGAAACGAAGCTTTTTACGAGCGACAAAGTGAGACCATGAAAGGTTCAATTAGGCTCGTCTGTCTGTTGGTTGTACGCCCACGTCTGTCCCCGCACGTTAAAGCTCAAACCCGCTGCCGGAGTACTTGGTCCCTTCCTCTGGTAACTTCTCTCACACGTATCACCCGCAACGGGGGTATGGATGTTGGTGAATTGCGTGGGCAAGTGAATTTCGTAAATTAGAAGTCAGTGGCGGGAATGGAGTTTCGGGGGTTGACCAATTTTAATTTGAGCCTACCTGGGTCTGGTGGAACAGCTTCTAATCTCAATTCTATGCCTGCTGAAAGCAAAATATTTCGAGAATTTCCATAAACTAATTCTTTAGGGAGAGGATTATCAAATAGTTGGTTAATTTGAATAATTATTTAATGAATACAACGAAAATTAATAACAGTTTCTAAAAACAAACCTTAAGTACATCACATTATTTTTAAAAAATTTTTCCTGTTCAAAATTGCAATTTAAAAATTTTTTTTGAGTTATAAAACTTTATCCAGTCCCACAATTTTCAAAATTTGTCAATAATTTTTTTTATAGTCAGTAGAATCATTTGTAAAATCAATCATATGAAATTTTGACTCATCCAATTATTTCTGATCACTGGCAAAAAATGTTTATAAATAATAGAAATTTTATGATTATTCTATATTTTTTTCTACATAAAAAAAAAATAGAAAAGGAACCGCCAACTTTTTCTATTTTACAGAAAGACACCGGGAGAAGCTGATACTGATCTGAGACGTGGAAGAAGCAAAGCCGAAAATTAAGAGTCAAAGGAGAATTCGAGACAGGGTCGACGGACTCACGTTGAGAATCGGTGTCTGAACTGTCTGAGCATTCAAATCGACGGCTGTGGAAAATCGATGAGTTGATTCCTGGTTTCCTTGTGTTACTTTCATTATACCTTCATCCACTTGAGACTCTTGGATTATTGTGGCAGGCGCGTAAGCCTGAATAATCGAGACGTCGAGGAGACCGTTTTTTCATTCCACAATTTTATTTTTGTGTTGTTCATTAGTAAAAGGTGAAACTTCAAGTGGTGGGGAGACAGGAAATTTTTTTTTTTAATCATTTTTGGCTCAAATTTCAGCACACCAAGAAATTTTGACAACGATGTCCACGAATTTTTCATATTCTGAAAACTATTTTGCACATCTTAAAAATTATATACAAATTTCCCATTTTTCTGAGAGCTCTGAGGTATTCCGGACTTCTATAATAAAATGTCTCACGAAAAATCCTGTAAAGAATAATATGTTAAAATGTTTTTCCTCAAAAAATGAAAAAGATTTTCACCGGGTTGAAGCTCGTCTCATTAAAATTACCTAGAAGTGGGGAAAATGGTAGGATAAACTGGAAAAATTACTCAGGTCTTGCTTTTAAGGGGAAGTACACCTAAAGGAAAAGAACTTTAAAAAAAAGAATTTGTCAAACGTAACTTTCTTCACAATGAGATATTTAATTTCTTTTTTCGGAAATAAACTGGATATATGCATGAGGGCCATTAAAAATAGAATTAGTGTTCACAATTAAAATTTGTTTATAATATTTAGACAAGGGATTCTTTTTTCCGCAGATATAAAAACATGGCTATAAATACATAAATCGGAAAATGTAGTTTTTCTCACATTTCAGTTGAAACTTAAAACACAATTTCGAAAAAAAATAAGTTAAGAATTTTTATTGGGCTTATCATTTTAGAACAAAAAAAATCCGGATCTTTGAGTGAGTGGTCACACATAATTTTCCGCCTGCAAAATCAGATTTTCGGGAAAAAAATGATTCTTATAAGGATTCTTATAATGTTTTCTGGAAATACAAACAATTTTTTTCCCTGAGGTAGACCTACCCTTAAACTCCATAAGGTTCGCAGAGATCAATCAATAAACGTATACATCCATTCTCTAACGTGAGACCAACAAAAATTCTGGAATTTCACAAGGCAAGAACTTTTTCGTTCACTCCTTCTGGCTGTCAATAATTGAAAGTCGAAAAAATTCTTCAAAAACTTGAAGCACAATCTCGATACCAGTTTCGTTTACCCGCAAAAGGGATTAACGGAACTCAGTGTTATCCGGGGGAAGTTGCCGCTCATTCGTCTCTGAGCATCAGAAAAAAAAAACCCAGCCACTGGGGTTGGGAGCCCAAGTTACCCGACCGTAGCAATGTCGCTCGCTGTTGCAAGTTGTTGCACTTTTCACTGATATATCACTGATACGTCCAAAACTTTGAAAATAATCACTGCGCCATATATAATCCAGGCAGTTTGAAGTGGAAAATATACATTGCATATGTAATTTGCGTTTTATAGATTGAGCTTATTTTTCATCAACTTTTTTTTTTCTCGCCACGGCGGGACATTGAGGATACCAAATTGCTGGACGAAGTACTAGAAAAATCCTGGAAGAAGAGTAAAGGAAGGGTGAGTACATGATTAGTAAACTTTGCAACGAGTTTTTCCGCGGGAAAGTTTAATTAGCTTCTAAATTTTTTGTACGCCCGCTATCATTTGATTTTTCTTCGTTAATAATTTTTTCATACTGGGATATTTCTTTGTGAATATACCCGAGGGAAAGTTGAATTTAATTAAAGGATAATATGATCATGTTGACTCTGCGTAGAATATCCAAATGAGATTTATAATAGGGGAGACTGGATTTATGAAAAATATTGGCAGACTTGTTTCGCTGTGGATCATCCAATAATCACGATATCCTCTTCGGAATTTTGGATTTTACTCGGTAAAGAATATTTAACGCAATTACGATTTGAGAAACTTCGAGGTGAGCCGCTTTTCCTCGAAGTTTTAATATTTTTCAGACGATCTGGAGCGTTCTAAGTGCGAGGTATACGGTGGTTCATATATGAGGCTCTAACTTTGGGATTTAATTACTCGAAAACTAGTTGCCCCCGGAAAAAGTGAGAAAAGTTATCATCGGATGTGGGTCAAAATGTCGGATGATGAAGTGTAGATAAAGTTGGGAGAAGTCGCATTAGGTATGTTTCTTGAATTTCTGTTCGCGTGAAGAAATTATTCGAACGAAGTATTCAAACGTTTATTTGTACCATTTTTATTACATTACATTTTATTTTATTCTCCATACTCCACATATGACGTTTGAAATGTAATAATAACCAGATAAAATTGTTTTGAGTTTTGAATTTTGGTAAATTTGAGAAAATCTTCGGATGGTCCGGGAGAATTGCCTTGAGTGTCTCAGAAAGATATCAATTTCTACGGAAATTTATAAATAAAATGTAGTTGCCGATTTATTTTTAAAAACCGAAAATTTTCATGGTAATATTGAATTATAGATTAGTTAAGAAATCCAGACAACAATTTTCCTTGAATTCCCCAGTCGAATACAAGATTTCCTGAATGACTTGATGATGGTTTAAATTTGACTCTCACAACAAGAGAATTTCCACGAACCGATTGTTTGATTTTCAAGAAATATTCAGATGAAAACAGAAATATCCCTGGATTATATGCCAACTGAAAATGCCTCATCAGACATTCAAATCAGTGGCATTGTTTCACAATCACACCGCCATCCTCAATCACAATCATCAAATGTAATTTTCACGGTTGAAAGTGTCCCACGTCATAATGACGCTGGCAGTTTGGAATTTCAGACGTACCCATTTTCGTTGAAGATTGGGAGACGACAGAATTCCACAGCACTGATTACACCCTCCGGTATAGTCGGCGCGAATGCGATAAGCTGCCTAGCACCCTCAGAGAGGCGGCAAAACGAAGTGTAAGGATGAGGCAGAGGGAGAGAAAACTGGGGGACGCGGTGGAATAGACGATGGGTTTGTCGTCTTGGGGAACTGCACACATACACCTTACGAGGGGCAACTCTCACCGCCACTGTAAGGGGGTCTCCATCAGCGATATCCGATAAAAGTCAATGCCTTTAATCGAAAATTGAATTTTAATCTCTAGGTCCACCATCTCCTTTCCGATGTTCCAGGGTGAAACAAGTTTCGTGGGGCGGTAGGAGATTAATCTCGATCCACTCTGGCTGATTAATCCGGTATCGAACGGGGGCATAATGCGAGGGAAATTTTTTCTCGGAGAAATTAGGCCAGGAGTGGAGTGGGTCAAATCAGAATTTTATTACATATCAAGATATTTTTTTCCGTGGATACAGGGCGTTCAATGCGATATTATTAGTTGAGTCTGAGCCGAGCTGGCAATTACTACTCTTAGTTGAGTCTGAGCCGAGCTGGCAATTACTACTCATGCCGAGTAGATGCATTATGAGGATGACAATGGCTGCCAAATTTTTGACGGTTTGAGGTCAAGCCTGGAAAAAAAAATGCATTTTTGGTAGTGTAGGAAGTGCATGTGCTAGGGCCAATATAATTACATGAGCTGGATTTGGATATTCAGAGGATCAGGATTAGGATTATATCCACGGGGGTCAGATCAGGATTTTACCCTAAATCTTGCATTATTCAGAACAATTGCCTGATCGAAGTTGGTAGCTACTACTGACGTCGGATATAATTAGGATATGACAACCTGTCAAGTTTTGACAGTTTGGAGTCTAGTTTGTCAGACATTTAGCATTAGAATTTTTTGACAGTTCACAATAAAAGTGCACGAATTGAGTTTATTGTAATTAAATCAGTAGAGTGAGGATATCCTGGCGATCAGGATCCGCATTTTTTATGATTAGGATTGGGTTTATATCCATTAGTGATCCAATCGTAATTTTAGACCATAAATGATCTTATCCA
>JAPYZN010001668.1:0-15183 GCA_030522865.1 Psyttalia lounsburyi | reverse complement strand
CCACCTCGTCCTTCTAACGGCAACCATTTTACAACAGTTGGGAATTAGGTAGGGGATATGCGTTCCACATTTTTATGGTAGGACAGTGGGATTAATGGGATTTTTTTATGCCCCTATAAAAAAATCTGTGATCAATTGTTCCGGTAATAAAGAAAAACTATAATCAATTGTTCCAGTAATAAACAATTCCGTAATTAAATGTACCTGTAATAAGTTTTTGTAATAAAATGCGCCGTAATATTACAGCACCATAATAAGTAGAGGTGACACCATATCTGGAACGACTGAAATCTGGTACAGAAGAATTCCAAGGAACCGGAAAAGCCGAAAAGCTTTACCGATTTTATTCGTCGCACTCGTTATTTTACAGGTCGTGAATTTGCAATTGCAAAGGTTCATCAGGAACAGTACAAATAAATAGTTTTATTTAATTAATTACTGATTGAGTGATCAACATACATTAAGCTAGGATCTTAGATCAATTATTACTATAATCCCTGAAGTTACTAATGACTCTAGCCGTAGGAAGTGCGAAGACGATAACACAAGTGGGGTCGGAATTTTTTTCGTGGTTTTTTTTACAACCTGGGGGTACTGATCAGGAATCAGTTATTTATTTATATGTTGAAGCCCAGGTGACGCATGCAGGCTTTGTGGGCCTCGATTAAGTGGCCACACTCCTCCTGGCCCTTCTCCATTATGCTGAAAAAATAATTATCATGAATGAGTAATTAGTATTCATTAATGACTGCTGAGAAGTCATGCAATAAATGATAAGCTAACGTCTGTCGTTTTTGGAAGCAGGTGTCATTGGCTCTACTCTTCAATATCTTCTGAACAGGTGGAAGGATTAGAATGAATTGAATCTCATTTTCATGTCCAGGAAACAATCTCTGGTATGGAGTAAAAAATAGAATTTCCCCTCTACCGAAATGTAATTATTGACACTTGAATAATTAATTTGATTGCACCTCAATCAGACAATTGGAGTCTTTGACTTGTAATTAAAGACACCAAAATTGGTCCAGCTCTTGTTGGGTAATTTCTCAAATTTCCCGAACTTTGACGACGCCATTTTTTACGTCTGTCACGTCAGATTTTGAAAAAAAAGGCGAAATTTCAAGGGCTGACCACGTATATTTGACAAACGATGTGGCCTTGACATTTTGGTAATAGTTTATCGTAAATTCTGAGAAGAATACGAGAAATCCGAACAGAATTCACGAAACAAGAAAAATTGCCTCATAAATATTGAAAAAAATTCCTAAAATTCAGTTTACAAATTTTCATTCAAAGAATTGCATCAGAAAATCATGATAAATTGCAGATTGTCGGTATGTTTGTGGTTATGTCACGATTGAAGGCCTCCAAATGACTCGAGGCACATGTCAAGGATTTCGAGTTCCTGAAGAAGATCTTCCGACGGAATAAACAAAATTATTTCTTTGTAGAGGAGCCTGGACATGGCTAAAAGCTTAATTTTCCATAACAAAAACAGAAAAAACAATCTCACCAAGTGTCGCGAATTTTCTTGGTCTCCGGACAAGCGCAGCACGGCTTGAGTTTTTTCTCTTCCTTCTCGGGTTTTGCTTCTGCCACTACGGCTTGTGGTGCTGCATTGCCCATTGTCAATGTCGTAATTGATCAATTTTTCGGATTTTTTGAGAAAAAAACACGCGGTTCCGCTGGCAAAGACTCTCCGGGGGATACAATGTGAGACACCGCGTGACACGATCACGTGACCATATCGATTGTTTCAAAAATGAGCGCCACCTTTTCGTGAATTCGCATAATCGACTTGGAAAATGAATGATCAATTTGAGAAAAGAAGAAATAAAAACAATTCCTATTTCGTAAAGTGAAAAAGGTACCTCGAGGGAGAATTGCTCGATAACCAGAGCTAACATCCTGAATCCAGGAGTAGTCAATTACTGAGGAGATTGACTATCGATTTGGGTAGTCAAACGTGGCAGGAATTCAATTATATAATTTTTCCGATGAAAAATTGAGTCAATACCTTTATCTCCAGTCAGTATTTACATGAATTTATTCATCATATTTTAACAGAAACCAATTATTCTAGAGGACGAGGGGGACAAAAATGTGTGACAATGAATTTCCGTGATTTTCATCTCGAAGAGGTGTCTCAGAGCCATAGTAAGCTGAAAATAAAAACCAAAAAAATTAATTAGACTCTCAGAAGACAGTCTTTCCGAGATTTTTCATCATTTTCACATTTTTTTTTTAGGAAAACGAAAGGATTTTAAGTGCCGGACGTAATAATTGATCACCTTGAAATCTCCGTCACTGATTACTCGTGAAATGATTATCAAATCCTGAGCAGACGTAATTTCCGACCTGCAGAAATCATGCACGGAGGTCGGAAATTACGTTTGCTTATGATTTAATAATTATTTTGCTGATGATTAGGCGCGGCGATGTCGAGGTTCTGAACTATTACACCCGGGCCTTAATTTCTAAATTGATTTCTCAATCCTTATACTCACTTCATGAGTGTCAGAGGTGGTAGCCCAGCATCAGCTCCTTTCTTGAACCCTAGGAAACAATTCGGAAAAGTGAAAAATCGGTGGACGACAAAAATTCGAGTCATGAGCTCCAAACTTCAAACGAAACGACCAACTAACCTAAGTAGAGGACTGTGGGCATGAATCCCCAGTGAAAGACGGTCTTCGTGACCTCCAGGACGACTGCAACCTTCTGCTTGGTGGCTGGACTCAATGCCATGGCGATTCAATCCTAGAATCCTAGCGTTTTTTCCAATAAAAATTGATGGAAATGCACGTGTGAAAAGTCTTCTCTCAAAATTCTTGTTACACTGGAGACTGGAGACCTCTGGCTCAGATTCTCGTACTAGAGTTGTGATTGCGCGTTGTCTGCTTCTGGCTTGTTTGGAGTATCTAGCAGAATGCAAATTTTCTCAAGTGTATTGAGTGCATCAGCAGCAGAACACAAAATGATTAATTCTTTGTCAAGAAAAACGCCAAAAAAAAGGATAATCTCCTCTGAGCAGTTTCCAGCCCTAGGAAAATTGGACAGTTGACCTCCTGCCCCTTCTAAATACTCTAATCTATAGAGGATTTCCTTAGAAATAGAATGCCGTTGGTTTTAGAAATGTAGCTCTAGTTTTGGAGTGATCTCCAAACCCAACAGAAGTCCAGCACTTCCAGCTATTCCCATTCATTGGTTGTTTCTGAAGATTGTGAGTTATCTGGCTTATCTGGGGTTGGACTTCTCCAGATATCCAGCTACTGCCTTCCCCCTCTCCTTCTATTCTCATTCCTTGCCTTCCCATGTGCCAAGGATTACAGTCTCTCCTTTATTTTAAATGAAAATTAGTTTCTAACCTTGAAAAATAGTGATTTGTGCCCTGGACGATTGATTAACAATGCGGAGGTTATCAGAGGAACGAACGAAATTGTTGTTCGAAAAACTGACCAAATAGTGAGTGAACTGTTTTTTTTTAGGTTAACCTTGTGTTTACATTCTCAACATGGAGTTAAATAGTTAATAATTATTCGACTGAATACCTTAATCAATTTTTTAAAGACATTGTCTTGTTGAATTTCTTTTTTGTTAATGGATTCTCGTCATTGGTGGAATGAATAAAGTGAATATTTTGTTTTAAAATATCTTTTATCTTGTACATTGTTGAACTGTTTAATTGATATTGTAGCATTGGTGATAATGTCAAGTTGCTGGTGGACCGTCCAGACGGCATCTACTGCTTCAGAGAGAAGAAGGACAGAGTTTACTATGTCTCGGAGAAGATCCTCAATCTGGCATCGACCATTGCACCTGATAATCTCATGAGTTTCGGCACTTGTTTCGGTAAATTCACGAAATCGGGGAAATTCAGGCTCCACATCACAGCTCTGCACTATCTGGCGCCCTATGCTCAGGTATTTAACATAATTTATTTACCCCTATTTGTGGGAAATTAATTTTTCTATAAAAAACATTCAGACAAGTTTTATCGTAAACCCATCGATTTCTGAGATATCGCGGAAAACGAGTGACGCGGGGGTCTAGAAAAAAGTTAATTTTGAGAAAAAAAAATTATTTCAGCACAAGGTGTGGCTGAAACCCTCGGCAGAGCAGCAATTTGTCTACGGGCACAACGTGATAAAGTCAGGATTAGGAAGAATAACCGAGAATACACCGAAATATCAGGGAGTCGTTGTTTTTTCGATGAACGATCTTCCTCTGGGCTTTGGTGTCGCTGCAAAAAGCACAGCTGATTGCAAATTTGCGGATCCAATGGCAATCGTCTGCTTCCACCAAGCGGATATCGGTGAATACATCAGATCAGAGGACACTTTGCTATGAAAATTATATTTTTTTACGAGCTACAGTTAAATTAATTAATCGCTAAAACATAGTCCCTAGGGGACGAATTATTTACAGCTAAAATTTTGACAATTTCCCTCAATTTAAAATTGTCGAAAGAATGGGATCTTTTATTTTTATACCCAGTTGTTGTTAAATAATTTTTGGAGAATTCTTTCAAGCCCTCTTTGCCCCAAAAATCTATTGTTTTCAATTTAGATGATTCAAAAGAAAAGGACAAGAATATTTTTTGGGCAAAAATAGGTTTTTCGCAATTTTTTATTCAAATTAATTGAGCAATCTTCAGTCTCACATGATTATTAACAGTACAATTAGTAATATCATTTGATCTTAGAGGTAAATGGTAGCTAGTAACATGAAAATCTGTGTACCACTTGCCCCCTCTCTCCCCCTGAAATTCATGAGATTCGTTCGAGTTTATTTTTCCAGTAATCCAGTCATAAAACTTGTTTTTCATTACCAAAATGAAAATTTTCAACTGTAAAATAGCTTCAACGAGTTAATATTAACTTGTAAAATTATAAAAATAATGTCATCTGTAATTTCTAGAGTTAATTGACGTTGATTAATTTTTCTACAATTTGTCCAGCCCTTTTGCCCAACGAGAAGCATTCCCATCCGACTTTGGAAATTTTCGTAGATAATTGTAATAAAAAAATGATATGAGTGTTTAAGTAGATTGAGTAATGTACAATTGTTCATGAGCTCCGAGATATAACTTCGAGAAATCATTTAAAAAGGTAAATACAGAGACGAAACGTTCTTCCTCTCTCAACAAGAGATAAAATAAAATAAAGTCAAATAAAATTGTCAGCTGCCTGGGAGGTTATCATCTGGGGGTGGCGCCATCCGCGTAAAAATCAAACTGCCAGAACTGGCCGAGAACGTTGGAGCACGGGGCGACGTAGACATCGGTCTCGGGTCGTACGCCAGTTCCGTCCAGACAGAGACCAGTCGATACGTGAACTAGGCTCCCCCTGTCCGTGAGAATCCACTCCTTCTCGTCCCCCCGGTCGTGGCACTCGACCATTTTCACTTTCGCCCGTCGCGATATCACATCCTCCAGGTTTACTACTGCACATATCTCGTCCCGTCGGAGCTCTCCAGCATTGCTCAGTGAAAATAGCTGCGAAGAAAGACAATATTAGTCGATAAAAAAAAATAAAATAAAAAGAAGACAATCCAGGGAATTTTTCTGCTGGAATTTTCCCTAGATTCTCACCAGTTTTTGCTTTTGTTTCAATAACTCGTCGCCGAAGTGATGAGTTTCCATGGAAAGAGGATTTTGGAAGGGGCTCACGAGTTCCATTTGCCATAAATTAATTTATTTATTGGTAAAGAAAGACTCGACAATCAGAGGCCAAGCAAGTTCTCCACAAACAAAAAAAAATCCCCAGGATCCCAGGGAAATCCCAGGATTGGCAAAAAATGAAACTAAAAATGAGTTCAATAGGCCCGGACAATTGTCAAACTGGATATTTTACTCTTTTGCGATGTGGATCCGCCAGGATCCTCAATTACCTGACTGGGGAAGAGCTTGGAGTGACAGCCATAGACTCCAAGATCGTACGGTTTGTCCTCGTCCCTCTGCAGATTGTCCAAACAAATATTCCTCTCCTTCATCCTGACCCTCCCGTAAGCGATGACATTCTCATCAGGCACGAACTTCTCGGGATAAATATTCTCCAGATACCAGCGGAAGCTCTTGCAGCGCAGTCTCTTCCTCAGTTTCACCCTCTCACTGATATCTCCGATCTTCCTCTCGACGTCGCCCTTGAACTCGTCTCGGTGGAGCAGGAAGAGCCTCTTGTACTCGTCCATCCACACGTAGACGAGTCTCGCGGTGTTGATGCCGTGGGTATCCTTGTCATTGGGAAACTTGTAGGGATGAAAATTCCTGAAGATGTGGCCGACTCTGGAGCAGGGAATGGTCTCCAGTGTGCCCCCACACTGCCAGATTCTGAAGGACATCTCCAGATTCTCGCCACCCCAGCCGTCCATTTTTTCGTCGTAACTGCCGATGTCCCAGAAGTAGGCGCGGTTGATGGCGAAGAGACCACCTGCCATCGTTGGCGACCTGGAGGGAATGATGACAATAGGTTTGAGATTTCGTTACTGGGTCTACAAAAATTTCAGTTAAATTGAAAATTGAATATTAAAAAAAAACCTCACCGCACCGGAGCGATCTTAGACGTCTTCCCCATGACCTCCTTCTCTTGAACATTGATCCAGGTAAAATGTCCCGACCAGGTGAATCCCCCGACCTGGAAGAAGCCAGGATCATTGTCATGAAAGTACTCGAGAGTCTCCTCGGAGATGTTATCAATGATAGGCATGACAACTGCCTCACTCTTCTCCTTGATCCTCGTGAGGAGTGGCTCGAGCCACTGGACAATGACCTCGCAGTGGGCGTCGAGAAACACGAGAGCCTCACCAACGGCTGCCCTGGCCCCACTGAGTCTCGCCCTGATGAGGCCTCGCCTCTCAGGTAGCCTGATCAGTTTAACAATCTCCTCATCAAACCTCCTCGTCATGTAATGCTCCAGCTTCCCCTGGAGGTCGTCCTCGTCGGACGCGTCGTCCACCAGAATTATCTCCTGGAGGAGCTGCTTGGGGGTGTTGTTGAGGACACTTGTGATGGTCCTCAATAGGACACTCAGCGGTTCGTTGTAGAAAATAATTATTATGGAGGCTGTGGGCAGACTGTCCACGTCGAAGGTCAGGTTCTTGCAGAGGGGATCCCTGATATCTGGGAGGGAGCGCGATAAGGAGATTCTATCCGACAGGAGAACGTTCAATGCCTTCTTCTCGAGTATCCTCTGCGCCTGGAGCTTCTCCCTACCGTAGAGGGTCGCCGGCCGGCCATTCTCACCCAGGCCGGGAATTATCTGGGCCTCGTACTCCTCAAGCCAGGGAGAGTATCTGAGGATCATTCGGAGGAGGTTCCGTCAAGGTTCATCGGGGCTTGGAGACTTCAAGGATCTTTCAGAATTCATCAGTGAACGAATACCCATCGGGTGTTTATTTTTAAACAATAAATCTTCCACTCGGTAATGAATTTTTTTAATCAAAAAGTTGCGTAATTTTGCAAGAATGAAAAAGTTGGAAAAATATTTTAAGAATTAAATCAATAGCCTAATGGAGATTAAAAGGTTCAAACCATTTTCCAGTTGTCACTGGAGCACTAGAATCCATCGATTTCTAAATGAATAAATTAAAAAAAGAAAGTTCGATAGGAAAATCATAAAAAATTGTCGTCACTCACCTCTCGAGGCTTCTGTACTTCAATGAATTGATTTTCAATTGTTGTTGCGACAATGACCGATTGTTAGACGAAAATTCATCGGTTATTCTCATCATTCGCTTGGCAATCAGTAAAAGAGCGACAACATAAATTCCACATATTGTTGCTTTAACAATTAATTTCCGGCGGCCGAGTATCATCTTGACGATGGTCACTTCCTCATTTACGATAAATCACGTTGACATATTAACCCAGAAATTCCGAGACTGTTAATTTTCATTAAAAATTCAATTACATTTTCCCTGATTTTTGAAATCCAATTGACACATTGTTGTCCTCTTGGAGTGAAACGATAGGTTAAGCTCAAAATTTGCATAATCCCGTTGGCTCACCTGCCTCCACACCTGCTCCCCCAGAGTCGCCATCTTGTGGGCAGGTGTGGTCGCGAATTTGAACGTCAATTGTTTAAGATTGAAAACTAAAATTAAAAAATTGGAATTACTCGTTTCCAACTAGATTTGTGAACAAAATATTTATTAAGCCTTTTGTAGAAAAAAAATTGCATAAAAAACATTTCAGTTCTGTCTGCACAACATTCGAGGAGGTACGAAAAAGCTACTTTACATGAGTAGTCGACTCCTAAGTCCGCCTTCTATTCCTGCTGGTTCCATCCTGTGGTAACTGTCTCACCTGCTTAAGTTGATGATTATTATCGTGTGACCCTGTAGAAGCACCAAAGCCATTGAAGTTCCCTTCGTAAATACGTAAATACAGTTGGGGATTGAAGTTTGTAAACAATGTGTACAGGATACAAGGTCATACTGTTGACAAATGTAAGTCTCCAACCTACCAACTCAGGCAAAACAAATGAAAAATGGATAACAATGTGACACTTGTCGTCTCAGACCTTCGCAGTTCTCCCCTTCTGGCCTCTCGTAACCTTCACCGCTGGCCCCTGGAAATAGTCTTCGATCTCCTGAAGACTCTTCCCCAGTGTTTCCGGGAGGAATAAATAGACAACAGCAGTTCCAATCAACGAAACACCACTAAACGCGAAGAAAACATTCTGAGCTCCCATGGCTTTCAGCGCAAAGGGATAGCTCTTGATCACCCCAAACATAATTACATACGCCAGTGATACCATGACCCCCCCGCCAACTCCCCTGAAGCTAAGAGGCAGAAGTTCTCCGATGAGAGTCCAGGGGATGACGAAAAATCCCAAGGAGCTCATGCAGACGTAGAAGAGAACGATCACCAGGAGCATCCACTTCTGCTGGCCCCCCTCAGGCCCACCTCCCTCGTCGCCTGTTGTCCCTCCGCAGGTAGAGGTTAGAAAAATCAACATGGCGGAGAAGAACATGGAGAACGCCATCCCAAGACCGGAAGCTATGCAAAGAACTCTCCGGCCGATCTTCCGTGAGAGGATGGACGTGACGATACTCATGATGAACCTGATGATGCCGAGAAGAACGAGTGCGCCATACTCGTTTAATCCCCTTCCAAAGGTGCCCCCGATCTCTCGGAAAACAGATATGGCGTAGAAAATGACGACGTAAGCTCCCGAGAGCTGCTGAACTAGGAAAATTACCAGGAGGAGGGAAATGGGCTTGTAGACTGTCGGAGACTTCATTGCCTCGAGGTAACTCCCCAGCGTTCCTTTTCGGAATGATGTCGAGGCGTCCGCCATTTTGGATTTGGAAAGGTTAGAATCTTCGATTCGATTGAGCTCCTGGTGGTAGATTTCGTCGCGGGGGTTAAGCCAGTGAAGGTACTTTTCCGCGCGTCTTCGACGAGCGGTTTTCGGTTGTTCTGCGAAGGTCAGTAATTTGGGAGGATGATTTTGTAATTGAGTCGGTGCATTATTTAGCCAACTGTCTAGGATTTCATGTAATACTTGATTCAGTGATTCGAGTGCTTGATTTTGTTGTTGATTTGATTTATTCTGTAAATCATTGAGTAGGTCATTCGGTACTAGACTCCGTAACTGACTCAGTACTTGAGTAAGAGAGTCATTTTGTATTTTATCTAGGACGGGATTTGGGGAGCCATTGGACACTTGAGTCAGCTGATGAGGTAGCCTATTGAGGAGTTGATTGACCAGATGAGTTAGTGCGTGATTCAATGCTTCATCTCCTTCTCGATGTGATTTATCATCAGCTGTTTGACCTGAAGATTGAGCGATTGCTGGATTAGGTGATTTATTTTGTGAGTCATTCAGCAGTTGACTCGAGGATTCCGTGAGTGCTCGACTCAACAGTGCAATCAGAGCTCGATCCACTGATGGATTTCGCGTTATCCCTGGATCTTCCGATTGATCTATCACTGGGCGTGATGATTTCACTGGCTCGCCAATTGATGGAGCCGATACTTGATTCAGTCTTTGCTTCTCTGACTCCCTCGCGACCTGATCTCCCTCGTCATTAAGTGTTCGACTTGCGGAGTCATCAGTCGACTGATTGCTCTGGTTATCGAAGCCGATGAGCCAATGCGGGCTCTCTGGAATGATAAAGAGTAGAAAGAGGAAGGAAGTGTTGAGGGCTGTGAACACCATGGCTATCTTCCGCCAATCCAGGAACAGCGCCAGGACACACGTGAGGAGGATCCCCAAGGATACGAAGACAGAGTTCAGGCACAGGACCATAGCTCGAATACTCGGGTTGGTTATCTCGATGACGTAGACAATGGCGACGGTTGACATGCCCCCGGAGATTCCTGCAATTGTCCTCGCGGCGTAGATGGGGCCGAGCGAGTGGGAGAAGGTGAAGATGAGCCAGGAGAGCGTCGACGGGACGCAGGTCAGGATGCAGATGGTTTTACGACCGAAACGGTCCATTAGCGGACCGCAGACGAGGGAGCCCAGCGGGAGGGAGATTGTCACGAGACTTGCTGGAACATTGAGTGAGTAATGAGTCCAAAAAAATTATCAAAATTTGGAGATACCTTTTCGCCGGGAATTCTCAACCAGGGCGGGACGGAAAGATCTTGACAACGGTTTAAGAAACTTGGTTAGCTTGGAAACATCGGAGGGAAGACGTTGAGGGCGATGAAGAGGATCAATAAGTCTCCGAAATGTTTAGAAATACATAGAAATGTAGAGGAAGTTCAGGCGCTCCGGCTAAGACGCGCAGAAAAACAGGACGACCGGGGCGAATAAAAAGAAAATGGCGTTAGGGCCGATTGGGCAAAAAGGGAGGGTAGAAAGGGCCGGAATATGAGAAAAAGTAATTTCTAAAAGGCCTCGGATTACATGCTTTTTAAGCTAGGCTTCGCCTCGCCCAACAATTTCACATGATCTGAGATATTTATTTTTTTATGCAATAGGTGCCCGTAATCCGCGATTCAATCGAGCGAAGCGAGGTTAGAATCGCGCGATTACGGGCACAATAACATAAAATATTGTATGAAACTTGTGCGTTATGGTGTTTTTTGGCTCGTGAGATTATAACACTCGCCTTCGGCTCGTGTTACAACCTCCCACAAACCAAAAACACCATAACGCACATGTTGTATATAATATACTATTTTTATGCAATAGGTGCCCGTAATCGGGCGATTTTAACCTCGCTTCGCTCGATTGAATCGCGGATTACGGGCACAATAACATAAAATATTGTATGAAACTTGTGTGTAATGGTATTTTTGGCTCGTGGGTGGTTGTAACAGGAGCCGGTGGCGAGGTCATGTTGCCTAATATGCTATTTTTATGCAATAGGTGCCCGTAATCCGCGATTGGGAAAGTTGGTTAACCGTCTATAAGTAACTGATGACCAATGACTATTTATACAGCTAATGAAAATTTTGTTTTAACTACAATAAACTACAAACTATTCCGTCTTAGAAGAGCAAGTGTCCGGCGACCGATTGATTGATTTAGTCCTTAAGGTAATTAAAAAATTAATTCCGGAGTAATGGCTTTACTGCAATTGAAAAAATTGTTACTACAATCATCTGCGCGTCAATCTGCATCGAATAAGCTGTCAAATTTGTCAATCGGTCAATGTGGGGTGCCAACTTCACACAGCTTGTAATCTGCTATTGTTCAGCTGTCTCCCAGATCTTTTTATTACTTCTCGGATGAGAATTCCTCTGGCAAAGGTTTTCCCCCTTCTTTGTTGTTTCTTTTTGCTCTCCCGGAGCCTCTCGATTAATTTGTCGAGTTTTTTTTTTTTTACCTATCCACGACTCTTGCCTGTCATTGATCTTGATCTCGTCGTCGAGTTCCGCTTGAAGGCCACCGACTAATACTGTACTGTAAGCCATATTCACTCCCGCCTGTATTACCACACAGTAGGCCATACAGCTCGCAATTATCTTCAATTAACATATCGCAAAAAGCAGAAATTAGTCAGTGAAAGGGGAAGGAGAAATCGGTGATCTCAAATATTGCCCTAACCAATCACTCTTGGACAAAATGTCTGATGACATTTTCTGGGGGGAATTTAAGGACTGACGAAAATCATTCTCTCACATTTTCTCCTAGAGCTTGTAATTACCGAGATATTCGTAGAATTACAAAACTCATTTTCTCGCGATTAATGGGATTTAATGACCTATTGGTATTAATTAATGGCAATTACCTGAGGCATCCAATCCCTCCATGTCAACTCCGGCGAGCTCTTCCCCCTCTTCAAGCTCTCCGGAAGGAAATTGCTGAAGAAGAGATTGCGAATTGGTGAGAACATTTTCAATTATTGCTGAATTTAAAGGCTTCCTCTCGCCTTTTTTCATTTTTTATTGGATTATTTTATTTTTTAAGTGGAATTGTTTCCATTGAACGCGAATTATGGGAACTCATTGCGACCCACTGGATACTAAATACCGCCGTTGACTGCGGGGACAATATTTTTTTTGGCAAGTTTTTGTAATCATTGACAAAATTATGATAATTTGGGCCTCAGCGAGTGCTTTTATTCACGTTTAACTGGGGATTTTTATTTAATTTTCCCCGAGCTATTGGAAGACGGTTTTCCAGCGGCAGTTGGAGCTAGACTGTCACTCCTCAGTTTTTAATCAACCGCGAAGAACAGATAAAACACCACATCATCGCATGCGGTTTGTGCTCTTGTAGCTTATCCTTAACATTCATGGCTCAAGGGCGTACGCATTTTTTTCCATCAGTACGCCAATAAAAAATCATCTACAATCGCGCGAGTAATGAAATGTCAAGCGATTCAAGTGCAGATACTGATGGATATTTATGGGCAATGGGAAATCTGACGATTCGCCTTTTTTGGATGTCCCAAGATTACATTTAAAGGCAGTAATTAGATGACTTATCGGTGGCAACTGAATTTTCTGATTCTTCAATTTTTCGGGGAAGACGTAGGAAATTTCACGAGTTTGATGAAATCGACGACACGGCAACGACAAATCCGAAAAATGTGCAATTGAAAAATTTACAAAAGATTTACATTTGGTGATAAATCGGTTGTGCATATCTTGGATTCTGGCCAACTGATTTCAATTTTCTTTTTGTGCAAATTCTCGACTCGATGGCTTCCATTTTGTTATTTATTTGGTATTTAATTCTTACGTGGTTTCGACTTTTCCCTCATCCTCGCTCTCTGGGAAATTAGACTGATCCATTGATTTCGGAGCGGCGGAGCACGCGGAGTACAGCCGAGTGGAGGAAGAAATCCAATGATCGACAAAGTCAATGGTTCAAGGCTAGACTATTGACCGGGACAATTTGTCTTCAATGAGCCACTGAAAATTATAAATAGAAAAATTATAATTGAATGTGACTAAGTGCGAATTGGACCGTTTGGTTGAACAGAAGAAATCGTTTCATAATATCCCAAGACTTTTATTTATCGAGAATTAAATATCTCGATAAATTGTTTTTTGAAACGTCAGCTCCAGAATTTTTCTCAAAAATGTCTGTCCAACATGAATGACACAATCTTTTGTAAATATCTCGTGAAGCGTTGGATGTATGACAAAATGTTATCTAAACTTTTTTGTAGGGAATTTAATTTCTCGTTAATATTGTCTTTTGACATTTTCCTCAAAAATGCCCTCCTGCCGAGATAATCGCAAAATTATAAACCCCAAAAATCCTAGAATTCCGAAATCATCACCTGAACTGATGGACCTAGTGAACTCTCCTCAACAAAAATAATCTCCAGCTTTTCATAGTCGAAATTCCGTGGATTAGTGCCTCATTTGGGCCTGGACAGCCCGAAAAATGTAGACCTCCAGAAGCTCCTGAGCCTTGAAGGGCAGCATAGATTTTTGAGCTAGTTACTGGTGCTAATTAAGAGTACGCAGGTCAAAGGTCACTAACTGCGACCTGCGTCGTGCACTGTCCCTCGCTAAACTAGACCCACAAAAATCATTCTGCTAATTACATGCTTTCTCGCGAGTCCATCGAGAGTAGTTCGAGCCACGTGACATAACCTCCAAAGCAGGAAGAACAGTCCCAGGTCCGATGGAGCTGTCAAAATCGACGTTGAAGGGTCTGGAGGTCCTCCAGGACCCTAAAGCCATCGACAATGAGACATTCGATCGATTAGTCGACTTCGTGGCCTCGACTTTAACGAAAAAAACGGACGGAAAAGGTAAAAAAATCCTCCAAAACAATTGCTAATCAACAATTCCTAAAATTACCAACAATCCAATTTGACTATTTTAAAAATGATTTTTCTATCACAAGAGAACCCTAAATCTACTGATTTAATTATCTTAATTTCTCGCTGTATTCAATTTCTCACTAGTAAATTCCCGTTGAACATGTGGAGATCCCTGTAGGAATGAAAACCTTGCTATCCCTGGCAGTGATAAAATGACATTTTCGCCAATTAATGGCACGTCTGTTGAATAATTTTCCCAGATCTCTCGTCATTCTACGAATCAGCAAGAGCCGATCTCATTAAAGCCGCCTACATAGACCTAACGAGCCTCTTTGTAGAATCAGCAAGACATCATTACGACTCAGAAAATCTGTCAACTTACCTGCACTCGCAGAAATTATTCGGCAGTCGAGTGGAAAAATTGTGCGACACATACAGAATTAACAATGAGTCTCTGATGATCCAGTTGACTGCCACCGGTAATTCTCTTCCTTGCGTAATAGACATAGACTGGAGACTTGACTACTGCGTTAAGGTAAATACGCCCATATATTCATGAAAATGAAAAGATACCACTCATTTCCCATTTATCGATGTGTTATTTTCAGACGAGTACAGATAATGATGTGGGCGAGTGTACCTATCACGTGCGTCTCAGCACAAAGAGACACAATAAAATTGATTATGTCAATTTTACGTGCTCACTCCATCAACTCCAGGAATTAGTATATAAATTGAAAGACGCGGCGAGACACCTGGAGAAACTCTCGACCCCGTGAATCGCTGATTGACCCGGTGTCCCAGGAAGGGCAGGATTTCTTTAATTCTCCCCCGAGCCAGGCTAGAACTGATTGCAAAAACATATTTTTCATCACGGTGTGTCGGAACAGTACTTTTTCGACACATTGAGATGAAAAATTATGTTCGTAACTCGTGAAATAAACCTCCCACTCGCCAAAAACCATTTTTCTTTTTCACTTGTTACGAAATATACTATTT